>JASVEL010009980.1:0-112634 GCA_032618575.1 Nicotiana noctiflora
CGCAGAACCTAGCTTCTCCTCTCCTTTCCAGTTATTATTTTGTATTTTGTATTCAAACTTGAGTATTTCTATACAGTACTCTCTATTTCTGTTGGGTTTTGTTAGAGGCTCTAGACTTGTGACTCCGGATCTTCGGGAGTGTCAGTATTTTGTTCATTATTATTATTATTGGAGTTCTTAAACTCATATATTCTTCTTGGGTTGTCCATTTGGGACTGGTACTCGATGTAATCAGAAATGGTTGGTCTGGCTGGCCTAGCTTGATTGTTGGGCGCCATCACGACCGGATTTGGGTCGTGACAAGTTGGTATCAGAGCTCTAGGTTATTAGGACTCGCGAGTCATGAGCCGGTTTAGTAGGCTTTCGCGGATCGGTACGTAGACGTCCGTATCTATCCTCGGAGGGCTACAGAAACTTTAGGAAAAACCTCATTTTCTTGAATTCATATCGTGCGATCTGTGTTATCATGAAATTAAAATTTTCCATATTCTATTCTCTCGCATATGGCGAGAACACGAGCTAACGGACGTGGCGGACGACCACCATTGGCACCCAGAGGCCGTGGTCGTGGTAGAGGTAGGGCAGCAGCACCAGCACCTGCTGACCCACCAGCTGACCAGACTCAGGGTCAGATTCCTGCACCAGTGGCCCAGACTCAGGACCAAATTCCAGCGGCAAACGCTCCGGCAACTCAGATTCAGGCACCGGCAGTGCCCATTGTCATACCAGGTCTTCAGGAGACCTTGGCTCAGATCTTATCAGTGTGCACAGGCTTGGCACAGGTAGTTGCAGCTACTGCTGCAGTATCTTCTTCACAGGCAGGGGGAGGGAATCGGACCCCCGTGGCTCACACACCCGATCCAGTTCAGCCAGTTGCGCCCGTTGCACCAGCTCCCGCATATATGGTTCCAGTTATGCCCGACGATGAGCAGCGTCGTTTGGAGAGATTTGAGAGGCTACAGCCTCCGACATTCAGTGGTGCTGAGGGCGAGGACGCCCAGGGTTTTCTTGACAGATGTCAGCGCATGCTTCGCACCGCGGGTATTTTAGAGTCCAGCGGTGTTTCATTCACCACTTTTCAGTTCACAGGTGCAGCATTTCAGTGGTGGGAGGATTTCGAGAGGCGTAGGCCCGCTGGGGCAGTGCCCCTCACTTGGCAGCAGTTCTCCACGGTATTCTTGGAGAAGTACGTGCCTCAGTCTCAGAGAGAGGAGCTGCGACGTTAGTTTGAGTGGCTGAAGCAGTGAGACATGACGGTTACTCAGTATGAGATGAGATTCACACAGCTGGCCCGTCATGCCACGTGGATGGTTCCTACGGACAGAGAGAGGATTCGGAGATTTATTGATGGCCTTATTTATCCCATCCGCATATTGATGACCAGGGAGAGAGCTTCGGCAGTTACCTTTGAGGAGGTGGTTGATGCTGCCCGTCATATTGAGACAGCTCGTCGCAGAGAACGTTAGGAGAGAGAGGCTAAGAGGCCTCGCAGTACTGGTGGTTACAGTGGTGCTCTGTCTAAGGGCCAACCATAGCATAGTAGGGGTCATTCATTCAGATCCCATCAGCCAGGACGTGCAGAGTCCAGTGGAGTTTTATCAGATCGTGGTCGTCAGGGCCATCAGGGTCATCAGGGTCAGCAGGGCCGTCAGCAGGGTGAGCCTGCATTGAGTTCTCTTCTAGCTCAGAGCTCTACTCCTGCTTCCTCAGCACATGATTCATCTGCAGCAAGGGGTCTTTAGCAACCCCTACTCCCATCTTCAGGGCGTTGTCTTGAGTGCGGTAATTTGGGCCATATCAGGAGAGAGTGTCCTCAGTGGCTTCGTAAGCGGTCTCAACAGAGGGATCAGCCCTCGTCTTCTACTCCTGTTTCTTCGGCGCCAGCACAGTCGGCTAGGACTGGTGGCCAGGTATCCAGAGGTCGCCCTAGGGGTGAGGATCGTACTGGTGGAGGCCGTGCTCGTTTCTATGCTCTTCCGGATAGGAAGGATGCTAGTGCTTCAGATGCGGTCATTTAAGGTATTATCTCAGTCTGCCACAGGGATGCTTCTGTCTTATTTGATCCCGAATCCACCTATTCTTATGTATCTACTTATTTTGCACATCATTTGGGTATGACCCGTGGTATTCTTGCTTTGCCCGTACATGTGTCTACCCCAGTGGGGGATACTGTTGTTGTGGATCAGGTATATCGATCCTGTATTAATACTATTGGGGGTCTGGAGACCCGAGTTGATCTATTACTACCGGGCATGGTAGATTTCGATGTAATTCTAGGCATGGATTGGCTATCTCCTTACCATGCGATTCTGGACTGTCATGCCAAGACAGTCACACTAGTTATTCCAGGTAATCCGAGGATCGAGTGGCGTGGCTTGACCGATTATGTGTCCGACATGGTGATTTCTTATATAAAGGCCCAACGAATGATTGGCAAGGGTTGTTTATCTTATTTGGCCTTCATTAGAAATGTTGAGGCCGAGACACCCGGTCTTGATTCGGTCCCCATTGTGAGGGAGTTTCCGGATGTATTTCCAGCAGACCTGCCGGGCATGCCGCCCGACAGAGATATTGACTTTGGTATTGACTTGGTGCCGGGCACTCAGCCCATTTCTATTCCTCCCTATCGCATGGCACCAGCAGAGTTAAAAGAATTGAAAGAACAGCTTCAGGAACTCTTAGATAAGGGTTTCATTCGTCCGAGTGTGTCACCTTGGGGTGCACCCGTGTTGTTCGTGAAGAAGAAAGATGGCACAATGAGAATGTGCATTGATTACAGGCAGCTGAACAAGGTAACAGTGAAGAATAAATACCCATTGCCTCGTATTGAGGACCTATTTGATCAGCTCCAGGGAGCTAGTGTATTTTCTAAGATTGATCTTCGATCGGGCTATCATCGGTTGAAGATCAGGGACTCGGATATTATGAAGACAGCGTTCAGGACGCGATATGGGCACTACGAGTTCCTGGTGATGTCTTTCGGGCTGACTAATGCCCCAGCTGCATTCATGCACTTGATGAATAGTGTATTTCGGCCGTACCTTGATTCCTTTGTGATTGTGTTTATTGATGATATTTTGGTGTATTCACGCAGCCAGGAGGAGCATGCACAACATTTGAGAGTGGCATTGCAGAGGTTGAGAGAAGAGAAGCTTTATGCAAAATTCACTAAGTGTGAGTTCTGGCTTGATACTCTGGGTTTTCTGGGACATATAGTGTCCAGTGATGGTATTCGGGTTGATCCTCAGAAGGTTGAGGCAGTGTAGAATTGGCCCAGACCTTTCTCAGCTACAGAGATTCGGAGTTTTCTCGGCTTGGCAGGCTATTATCGTCGGTTTGTTCAGGGTTTCTCATCTATTGCTTCACCGTTGACTAAGCTGACACAGAAGAATGCACCATTTGTGTGGTCTAATGAATGTGAGGAGAGCTTCCAGAAGCTCAAGGAGGCTTTGACCACCGCTCCAGTACTTGTGTTACCATCAGCTTCAGGGTCATACACGGTGTATTGTGATGCTTCTAGAGTTGGACTCGGTTGTGTGTTGATGCAGGAGGGTAGAGTTATTGCATATGCTTCTCGTCAGCTAAAGCCCCACGAGAAGAACTACCCTGTTCATGATTTGGAGTTAGCTGCTATTGTTCATGCCTTGAAGATTTGGAGGCATTACCTATATGGTGTATCTTGTGATGTATATACGGACCACCGCAGCCTTCAGCATTTGTTTAAGCAGAAAGATCTAAATTTGAGGCAGCGGAGATGGCTTGAGTTGCTTAAAGACTATGATATTACTATCTTGTACCATCCCGGGAAAGCCAATGTAGTGGCTGATGCATTGAGCCGGAAGGCTATTAGTATGGGCGGTTTGGCGTATATTCCAGTTGGGGAGAGACCCCTAGCAGTTGATGTTCAGGCGTTAGCTAATCAGATGGTAAGGCTGGATATTTCTGAGCCCAGTCGGGTGATGGCTTGTGTAGTAGCTCGTTCTTCTTTATATGATCGTATTCGAGAGCGCCAGTATGATGACCCACACTTACTTGTCCTTAAGGATAGAGTTCAGCATGATGATGCCAGAGATGTCACTATCGGTAATGATGGTGTATTGCGGATGCAGGGCCGGATATGCGTGCCCAATGTTGATGGCCTTCGTGAGTTGATATTGGAGGAGGCCCACAGTTCGCGGTATTCTATTCATCCAGGAGCCGCGAAGATGTATCAAGATTTGATGCAGCATTACTGGTGGAGAAAGATGAAGAAAGATATTGTGAGCCATATGGCTCGGTGTCTAAACTGTCAGCAGGTCAAGTATGAGCATCAGAGACCTGGTGGTGTATTCCAACGTATTGATATTCCTGAGTGGAAGTGGGAAAGGATAACTATGGACTTTGTTAGTGGAATCCCTCGGACAGCGAGGAAGTTTGATTCAGTTTGGGTGGTGGTGGATAGGTTGACCAAGTCAGCTCACTTCATCCCAGTGTGTACTACCTATACCTCAGAGCGGTTGGCAGAGATATTCATTCGTGAGATAGTGAGATTGCATGGAGTTCCCATTTCTATTATATCGGACAGAGGTACCCAGTTCACTTCTCAGTTCTGGAGGACATTTCAGCGAGAGTTGGGTTCACAGGTAGAATTGAGCACAGCATTTCATCCACAGACGGATGGCAGTCTGAGCGTACTATTCAGATATTAGAGGATATGTTGCGTGCTTGTGTCATTGATTTTGGTGGTTCATGGACTGATTATTTGCCTTTGGCGGAGTTTGCTTACAATAATAGCTATCAGTCCAGCATTCAGATGGCACCGTATGAAGCTTTATATGGGAGACGGTGTAGGTCTCCAGTCGGTTGGTTCGAGCCCGGCGAGGCTAGGTTGTTGGGGACAGAGTTAGTCCAAGATGCCTTAGACAAGGTGAAGGTGATTCAAGAGAGACTTCGCACAACTCAGTCGCGTCAGAAGAGTTATGCGGACCGGAAGGTCCGAGATGTGTCTTATTCAGTAGGTGAGAAGGTGTTGCTGAAGGTTTCGCCTATGAAGGGTGTTATGAGGTTTGGAAAGAAAGGGAAGTTGAGCCCAAGGTTTATTGGACATTTTGAGGTGCTTAGGAAAGTCGGGGAGGTGGCTTATATGCTTGCTTTGCCACCCAGTTTGTCGGGAGTTCACCCGGTGTTCCATGTATCTATGCTCCGGAAGTATGTCGGAGACCCGTCTCATGTGTTGGACTTCAGCACGATACAGCTAGATGAGGATTTGACTTATGATGTGGAACCAGTAGCCATTTTGGGTCGACAGGTTCGTAAGCCGAGATCCAAGGACATAGCTTCAGTGAAAGTGCAGTGGAGAGGTCGTCCCGTGGAGGAAGCAACTTGGGAGACCAAGCAGGAGATGCGAAGCAGATATCCACACTTGTTTGATGCTCCAGGTATGTTTCTTAACCCGCTCGTGGACGAGCGTTTGTTTAAGTTGGGGAGAATGTAACGACCCGGCCCGTCGTTACGGGAATTACCACCCCGTTACCTTGCATTTGCATATCTTATGCTTTTATATCAATATTAGAGTATATCGGGTGAGTTAGGAGTGATTTGGATTGAAAATGAAACAAATAGCATGTTTGAAGGAAGCTTGAATATGGGAAGTCAATCAAGAGTTGACTATTGAGTTAGAGTACTCGGAACCAGATTCTGATTATTCGACTAGTTCCGGGGGATCAATTATGACATAGGAGAACAATCAGAATTGAATTCGGAGGTCCGGTGTAGTTTTAGGCTTGAATTGGCGGAAGTTGAATTTTGGCGAAAACCGGATGGTAGGTGATATTTTGATCCGGGGGTCGGAATGGAATTCAGACAATTTTGTAGCTTCGTTATGTGATTTTGGATGTGTCTGCAAATTTTCAGGTCATTCGGACATCGTTTGATCGGGTTTTGATTGAATGTTAGTTTTGAAAGTTTTGAAGAAACTTAGGCTTGAATTCGTGAGTAAATGGTGATTTTGATGTTTAGTATGGTGTTTTTATGATTGGAACAAGTCCGTATCATGTTTTGTAGTACGTTGGTGGTTTTCGTTGGGGTCCCGGGGGCCTCGGGATGATTTCGGACCATCAACCGGGCATTGGGACTTGGCAAAAATCTGCAGAAAAACTGCAGGTTCTGCCCAGGCATTTAAGCCTTCGCGTTCGCGTGGCGAGGGCCGCGTTCGCGAAGGTCAAGCGAATCAGTGCATCGCGTTTGTGGTCGGGGTGTCGCGTTCCCGTAGGCCAGGAGTGTTGTGCATCGCGATCGCGTTCCTGGGGTCGCGTTCGCGTAGGGTCATGGGAGTGTGCTTCGCGTTCGCGGGAGGTGTATCGCGAACGCGTAGAAGGAATCTGGGCGGCTGGGAGTTTGAGCATCGCGAACGCGTGGGAGCTCATGCGAACGCATAGAACAAAATGTTCTGGCAGTGAATTTATATCACAGAACAGAGGGGTTACGGGTTTACAACCCCAAAACATAATTTTGAGCCCTAGAGAGAAGAAAACTCGAGGAGATCACCTGAGAAATCATCGGGTATTCGTCGGAGGTAAGATTCTTGACTCAAAAACATCATTTTATGGTAGAATTAACATCAATCTTCATGAAATTGGGTTGAAATCTTAAAGAAATGTGGCCTAGATATTGAAAACGGGATTTTGAGTTTTGGGAGGCCATTTTAACTCCGATTTTGATAAATTTTATATGCACGGACTCGTGGCAAGATGAGGGCCCGAATATGCGTTGGTACTAATTTCGGAATTTTCCGAGCAGTGGGCCCGGGGTCGGGTTTTACCAACTTGGTGTATTTATGCGAATTTCATGTAAATTGAAATGGGTTATGGTTCTTTAACCCGGATTTGATATAATTATTGTGGTTTGACTAGATTCTATGCACGAGGGAGCTAAATTCAAAGGAAAAGGCATCGCGGACGAGTCTACGACCGGCTAGAGGTGAGTAGTTTGTGTATATGGTAGCCTCAGGGTTCGAAACCCCGGCTTAGCACATTGTGACGCTAGTAGGGCGTGGCTCGCACACCGTGGCAGGTGCGGGATTGATTGTGACTTGGGATTGAGACTTGGTCCATCCCGGAAACGAATAATATGTGATTAGTGTTGGAAATACACTGTATTTGCTATATTTGTGGGCTGTAAGCCTTGTTTGGGGCCTTGTGCCGATCCGTAGCGTCCTTAGAGGACAATATTTATGTGATAGCTATAATTGCTTAAATCACTGATCTCAGTCCTGGAAATTGAAATCATCTTTTTGAAATGCTAAGTCACCGGCTTTTGCAAATTTAATAAAGTTAAAGTATTTTTCATAAATTATGAATTGAGAACTAGAATTAAGAAAAATGAATTGTTTTGTGACTTATTTGCTTATTGTGGACTGAGCATGGGATCGGGCTGCACGCCGTAGTGGTTGATATGAGGATCGGGCTGCACGCCGCAGCAGTATTGCGCTTGGGCTGTAGGAGCCCCTCCGGAGTCTGTACACACCCCCAGTGAGCGCCGTCGACGTTAAATTTGATCGGGCTACACGCCGTAGCGGTTATATGCATTGCATTGCATCTTTATTTGTTGAATTACTCTGTGGTAGCTGAATTGTGCTGTTGATGCTAGTTCGTAGGAGATTCGGACTGTAGTGTAGCTTCATATTGTGGTATTTTGTGGATTTCTTACCTTCAGCTGCTTTTATATATTTATTACTCACTGAGTACTTAGTACTCACCCCTACTCCCTGCACCTTTTGTGTGCAGACTCAGGTACTCAGGAGCAGTAGACAGGCATTTCCAGCGGTTGCAGTGTCATATCGAGTTACTGAGGTAGCTGCCTACGTTCGCAGAACCTAGCTTCTCCTCTCCTTTCCAGTTGTTATTTGGTATTTTGTATTCAGACTTGAGTATTTCTATACAGTACTCTCTATTCCTGTTGGGTTAGAGGCTCTAGACTTGTGACTCCGGATCTTTGGGAGTGTCAGTACTTTGTTCATTATTATTATTATTGGAGTTCTTAAACTCATATATTCTTCTTGGGTTGTCCATTTGGGACTGGTATTAGATGAAATTAGAAATTGTTGGTCTGGCTGGCCTAGCTAGATTGTTGGGCGCCATCACGACCGGATTTGGGTAGTGACATTATAATATTAGTAATAAACAAGACAGATTAAAAGAAGCAGATAGAATTAAAAATGAATTATATGGTTTATATTGTGAATTTAATGACTTAAAAATCTCTAAAAATAATAATGATAGATTAGAACAACTTATAGATATAATTTCGGAATTAGAATGGAAACTAATAATACAACTTAAAAATGAATAAAGAGGAATTTGCAGTAGACGAAAAAACATATGAAAACCCAGAAGGACTAAAAATAAAAATTGTATTTTCTAATATAGGAAGAAAATATAAGAAAATAAGAGATAACTTATATCTAATGTTAGAAAAAGAATCATTAAAATTAGAAGATAACTTAACTGCTTTAGTAAGAATAACAAGAGAAAATGAGGAAATAGACCGAAAATATGAGATAGAAAAAATTAAACAACAATCAAAAATAGAAATAAAACAGATAGAAGAAACAAAAAATGCTAAAATAATAGAATTAGAAAAAGAATTAAACATGTTAAAAGAACTATATGCAACCAAACAAAAAGAAAAAGAACAAGAAAATAAATTACAACGTGAGATAAATAGATTCAAAGAACAATTACAAGAAGAAAAATTAGAAATAATTAGAACAGAAGAAATAAATGAACCAAATAATAATAGTGATTTAGAAAATTATTCAGAAACAAGCGAAACATATACGGAAATTTTAGAAAATATAGCACAAGTCGAACAAAACGAAGAAGGTAGAAATGATCGTATAGAAATAAATGCGATAATAGATGAAAAACCTAGTACATCAAGAACAAAAGATACACAATTAGAGCAAAAAAGTTATATAAATTACGAAAATAATTATAAGAAAACATATAGAAATGATAGAGAACCAAGATATACAAAATGGATTCCAACACAAATACCAACAACAATACAACATAATTTCTTAGATCTAGACTGTGTAAAAGATATAAATAAGACAATCCAGTTATGGATAGGATACATGACAAAACAGATTATAGACAATAAAATAGGAATATCAGATGTACCAGAATACATAGAAAAAACATTAATAGGAACGACTAAGTTATGGTTACAAAATATAAATAAAGATGCCTTAGGAGTATTAAGAAATGATAAAAAACTTGATGGTGAAAAAGCTACAACAGCTATAGAAATTTTACATAAATATGAAACAACTATAAGAAATGAATTTAGTAGTGCAGAAACAGAAGTAGTAGAACAACATAGAGAAAAAATATTAAATAGAAATTTAATGTCAAAATTAGCAATATGTAATATGTGTTACATAGACGAATATACGTGTGCATTTAAAGAATTTTACTATAAAGGAATATATAGTATAGAGGAAAGTAAAGAAATAAGAAAATTATATTTTTCAAAATTACCAGAACCATTTAGTTCAAAAATATTAAAAGATTGGAATAATGCAGCATTACAAGATACTTTAGGAGCAAGAATTAGATACTTACAAAACTGGTTCGCAGAATTATGTGAAAAACATAAAGAAGAAATTAAAATGGAAAAAACATTAATAAAAAACTTAGCATGTTGTAAAGATAAAACATCACCTCAGTTTGGATGTAATAAAAGATACTATAATAAAAATCATAATAAAATTAAGAAATACAAAAAGTATAAGTCAAAATTTAAGTATAAAAAACATAGACGAAGATATTATGTAAAGAAATTTAATAACAAAAGACAATACCGACCTAAGAAAAAATTATCAGAATGTAAATGTTATAATTGTGGAAAATTAGGACATTTAGCAAAAGATTGTAAAATACCTAAAAATCAAAGAACTAAGCAAGTATCAGAAATAATAATAAATGACGAAGAATACTTACAAATGGAATACATAGACTATGAATTAGAAAGCAATGATAGTATATATGAATTATCAGAAAATGAATTAGAAAATGAATTGATAATAGAATCAGATAATGAAGACAATGAATTAATAGATGACTGGAAAAGAAATAAATATAATAATTCAAGAAGAATACCAAGATGAAGAATCTACGGAACAAAAAGTAATATTTGATGAAAATATATTTGAACAGATAAAAGGAAAAGAATTAGACTTAAGTGTAGAAAAAATATTAGATATACCAAAAATGAAAAATTGGTTCAAAAGAAGTAAAGAAGAATACTATGTAATTAGCCAAAGAGAACACATAATAGACTGTAAATACACCAAAGGAAAAGCTAAAATACCAATAATAAATAAACGAATAATAAATAAAGAAATACAGGATATAAGGGCAAAAAACCCAATTAAATATGTACATCTAGGAGGAACAGAAATATTAATAAAAGCATGTTTTAGAGAAGGGATAGATACACCAATAGAAATTTACCTAGCAGATGATAGAATTATACAACCTATAGAAAAAAGCATAATAAGTGCAGTACGAGGAAATTTGATATACCAAAAATTTAAATTCATAATTAGTACTAACTATTTAGTAGCGATAAATGATAAAAATATAAATAAATCACTTGTATTATACTGGAAAATGTCAGGAATAGAATTAACCCCAGGTAGTAAGATATTTACAGCAAGATGTAAAAACTTATATATATTAACAACCAAATATAAGATAATGGCATGTCACGACCCGGATTTCCCACCATCGGGGTCATGATGGCGCCTACTAAACTAAATAGAATCTAGGCAAGCCAAATATTAATTACATCTCCATTAATAACCAACTTCTTATTAACAACATAAAAAAATTACAGCGGAACAAGCAAAATTAGCGGAAGACTTAGTCAGATATGATAAAGAAAAATCCAAATCTGATACACTACCCAAGACTGGTGTAACAATACTCACGAACTTCTAAGAATAATACACATAATTGTTTGAAAGAAAAATACAAGCTGTTTATCTCGATTACATGAGATAACAGAATGAAAAGCATAGATAGGAGAGACAACGGGTCCTGCGGACGCCTGCAAGGCTACCTCGTAGTCTCAGTAGTCGGAAAATCCACAAGTCGCTACTGCCGCTGCTGCTGTTCGTAACCTGTATCTGCGCAAAAAGAGCGCAGAGTGTAGTATCAGCACAACCGACCCCATGTGCTGGTAAGTGCCTGGCCTATCCCAGCGAACTAGTGACAAGGCTAAGGCCAGTCACCCACCTAAACCTGTACAGTTGCAATATAGATATATATATACAATACATTTATAAAGAAATACTCTGCTCTGAAATAATATTCAATAACTCAAGATATCCAAAATAATCTTACTTTCATGTCTCAATTTCCTCTTTCATTTCATGTCTCGTGGTAGGCGTACCACCCGCTCCCAACTATCACAGTAATTATCTCTTGTGGTAGGCGTACCACCCGCTCCCAATTATCAATAATTATATCTCGTGGTAGGCGTACCACCCGCTCCCAAATATATCAATAATTATATCTTGTGGTAGGCATACCACCCGCTCCCAAATATATCAATAATTATATCTCGTGGTAGGCGTACCACCCGCTCCCAAATATATCAATAATTATATCTCGTGGTAGGCGTACCACCCGCTCCCAAATATATCAATAATTATATCTCGTGGTAGGCGTACCACCCGCTCCCAAATATATCAATCGGCTACCGGCAACTATGGCCAATGCCAAGATTTTAAGTCACTTTGTGGTCGGCGTACCACACGATCCCAAATATAAAGTATATATGTTACCGGCATTTAGCCAATAATCTCTATGTCAACAATATTTATAATTACCGGTCTTAAACCAATAATTTATAATAATTTCAACAAATTACCTTCATTACCGGTATAACACCAATAACTCTTATTCAGCAATTTATTCATAACTAAATTCATATTCCTACAAACTAGGATAGAACAAACACTTACCTCGAAAGTTTACGAATGATTTAATCCGTAGCAATGCCCTTTCCTTTCGAATTTGACTCCAATCCAATCGTATCTATACATAATTGATTTAATATCATCAATACTACTCAACAAACTAATTCTTAAGACCAAATACCACTTTTACAACATTCTGCCATGAATAGTGAATTTCAACCCCGGGCCCACATGGTCGGAATTCGGGGTTAGGACCAAAATCCGGTTACCCATCCCACCACGAGTTCATATATATAATTTGTTTCAAAATCGGACCTCAATTCGAGGTCCAATTCCCCAATTTATGAAAAACCCTATTTTCTAACAAAAACAAGAATTTTACCATGAAAATCTTTGATTTCTTATGAAAAACATGTTTAATGATGTTAGGAATTGAAAGAATTAAGTAAAAAGTGACTTACAATCGTTTTGATGAAGAAGAAATCCTTGAAGAATCGCAAATGGGTGTTTTGGTTTTGTGAAAAATGAAGAAATGACTGAAATTCGTATTTTTCAGGTCTCTGTGTTCGCATTTGCGAACATGGGTTCGCAATTGCGAACCCCGACCAATTTCTGGATTTTGAAAAATAAGCTAAGGGTGGGAAGTTCGCATTTGCGAACTTTTCTTCGCATTTGCGAAGACAAGGCAAAATTGGGAAGTTCGCATTTGCGAACTATTGTTCGCAATTGCGAACAAAGGCTAAATATGGGGAGGTTCGCATTTGCGAACTATTGTTCGCATTTGCGAACCCAGGCAGAATAGTGGCCAGTTCGCATTTGCGAACTATATCTCGCATTTGCGAACACAGGCACAATAGGGTCAAGTTCGCATTTGCGAACTATTGTTCGCATTTGCGAACACAGCACCAATAGGGGGAGTTCGCATTTGCGAACCATTGTTCGCATTTGCGAACTCGGCGCAGATAGTGGGGAGTTCGCATTTGCGAACTATTGTTCGCATTTGCGAACTCTGCATACCAGTTGCAGACAGCAACTTCTAACATGAAAAATTGATCTCGTGGCCTATCCAAAGTTCACCCGAGCCCTCGGGGCTCCAAACCAAATATGCACATAACCTCAAAAACACATTATGAACTTGTTCGTGCGATCACATCGCCAATATCACCTCGTTTTCATCAAATCAAGCCTCAAATGCATGATTTTCATGCCTTTAGTTTTCAAAACTTTCAAACTTTGGACTCAAGGTCCAAAACATCTCAAACGACATCCAAATGTCATCAAACTTTACAGAAATCACATATATAATATTTAAGACTTGTACCGGGCGTCGGAACCAAAATACGAGCCCGATACCAAGGTCAATTAATTTATTTCCTTTAATAATTGTATCAAAAACAATTTCACGTAAAAATTCATAACTTGGGCTCTAGGCCTCGGAATTCGACTCCGGACGCATGTCCAAGTCCCATATTTTCCTACGGACCTCTCGGGACCATCAAATCTCGGGTCCGGATCCGTTTACCAAAAATGTTGACCGAAGTCAACCATATCAATATTAATATCATTTTTATCCAAATTTCTCATAGAATTCATATTTTCTATCACAAAATCTTTCCGGCTACATGCTCGGATCGTGCACGTAAATCGAGGCAACATAGAATGAGGTTTTCAAGGCCTCGGAAGCTCGAAATTATTAATAAAATAAGTGATGACCCTTTGGGTCGTCACAATCTCCACCTCTAAAACAACCGTTCGTCCTCGAACGGACAAAAGAAAGAAGTACCGAGTCAGGAAACAAGTGTGGGTAACGGCTCCGCATATCAGACTCGGACTCCCAGGTCGATGCCTCAGGAGGCTGACCTCTCCACTGAACACGCACAGAAGGATAACTCTTCGACCTCAACTGTCGAACCTGCCGGTCTAGAATGGCTACCGGCTCCTCCTCGTAAGATAGATCATTGTCCAATTGGACAGTACTGAAGTCTAACACATGTGTGGGATCGCCGTGGTATCTCCGAAGCATAGATACATGAAAAACTGGATGCACGGCTGATAAGCTAGGCGGCAAAGCTAATCCGTAAGCCACCCCTCCCACTCTGTCTAGAATCTCAAATGGGCCAATATACCTAGGGCTGAGCTTGCCCTTCTTCCCAAACCTCATCACACCCTTCATAGGCGACACCCGGAGCAATACTCGTTCACCAACCATGAAATCTACATCTCGAACCTTACGATCCGCATAAGTCTTTTGCCTAGACTGAGCCGAACGCAATCTCTCCTGAATAGTCTTGACCTTATCTAAGGCCTCCTGAACTAAGTCTGTACCCAACAACCGAGCCTCTCCCGGTTCAAACCATCCAACTGGTGATCGACATCGCCTACCATATAACGCCTCATACGGAGCCATCCGGATGCTAGACTTTTAGCTGTTGTTGTAGGCGAACTCTGCTAATGGCAGAAACCGGTCCCACGAGCCTCCGAAATCAATAACACAAGCTCGAAGCATGTCCTCTAGAATCTGAATAGTCCTCTCGGACTGGCCATCCGTCTGAGGATGAAATGCTGTACTCAACTGAACCTGGGTGCCTAACTCCTGCTGGACTGCTCTCCAGAACCTCGAGGTAAACTGCGTACCCCGATCAGAGATAATAGATACTGGCACTCCATGAAGACGAACAATCTCCCTAATGTAAACTTCCGCTAACCTCTCCGATGAGTAGGAGACAGATACTGGAATAAAGTGTGCTGATTTGGTCAGCCTGTCAACAATGACCCAAATAGCATCAAATTTCCTTCTAGTCAAAGGAAGTCCAGTAACGAAATCCATAGTGATCCGCTCCCATTTCCACTCGGGAATTTCAATTCTCTAGAATACACCACCAGGTCTCTGGTGCTCATATTTCACCTGCTGACAATTTAGACACCGAGCGACATACGCAACGATATCTTTCTTCATTCCGCGCCACCAATAGTGCTGACGTAAGTCCTGGTACATCTTCGCGGCGCCCGGGTGAATAGAATACCGCGAACTGTGGGCCTCTGCTAATATTAACTCTCGAATCCCTTCGACATTGGGCACACAAAGTCAACCCTACAATTTCAATATCCCATCATCATCTAGATTTACCTGTGTGGCACCTCCCCGCTGTACTGTATCTCTCAACTCACGCAAATGAGGATCATCAAATTGCCTCTCACGGATACGCTCAAATAAGGAAGAACGAGCGACCGTGCAGGCTAACACCCTGCTAGGCTCAGAAATATCCAATCTCACGAACCGGTTGGCTAATGCCTGGACGTCTAGAGCCAATGGTCTCTGACTGACCGGAATATATGTAAGACTACCCATGCTGGCAGACTTTCTACTCAATGCATCGGCCACCACATTGGCCTTACCTGGGTGATATAAAATAGTAACATCATAGTTTTTTAGCAACTCTAGCCACCTTCTCTGTCTCATATTCAACTCTTTCTGCTTAAACAAATACTGAAGACTCTTATGATCGGTGTATACTTCACATGCTACACCATACAAATAATGCCTCCGGATCTTCAATGCGTGAATAATCGCCGCCAATTCTAGATCATGCACTGGATAGTTCTTCTCATGAATCTTCAACTGCCTCGAAGCATAGGCAATAACCTTGCCATCCTGCATTAACACTGCACCAAGCCCAATACGGGAAGCATCACAATAAACAGTATAAGGTCCCGTAACTGTGGGCAAAACCAATACCGGTGCTGTAGTCAAGGTTGTCTTGAGCTTTTGAAAGCTCGCCTCACATTCATCGGACCATTCAAATTGAACACCCTTCTGGGTCAATCTGGTCAGTGGGGTTGCAATAGAAGAAAATCCTTCTACGAATCGGCGGTAATAACCCGCTAACCCCAAGAAACTCCGAATATCCGTGGCTGATGTCGGTCTAGGCCAGCTCTTGACTGCCTCAATTTTCTTCGGATCAACCTGAATACCTGCTGCCGTCACAATATGACCCAGGAATGCAACCGAACTTAGCCAAAATTCACACTTTGAAAATTTTGCATATAGCTGGCTATCTTTCAGAGTCTGTAAGGCCACTCTGAGATGTTGCGCATGCTCCTCCTGACTGCGGGAATATATTAATATGTCATCAATGAAGACTATTACAAACAAGTCTAAATAAGGCCGGAACACCCGATTCATTAATTCCATAAAAGTCGCTGGAGCATTTGTCAACCCAAAAGACATGACCAGAAATTCATAATGTCCATACCGAGTGCGGAACGCGGTCTTAGGGACATCGGATGCCCTAATCTTCAGCTGATGATAGCCAGATCTCAAATCTATCTTTGAAAATACCTTGGCACCCTGAAGCTGGTCAAATAAATCATCAATTCGCGGAAGTGGATATTTATTTTTGATAGTCACCTTGTTTAACTGTCGATAGATAGTCAATGCACATTCTCATCGAACCATCTTTCTTCTTTACAAATAATACAGGTGCACCCCACGGCGAAACACTGGGCCTAATGAAACCCTTTTCAAGTAAATCCTGCAACTGTTCCTTCAATTCTTTTAACTCTGGCGGAGCCATACGGTATGGGGGAATGGAAATGGGCCGAGTGCCTGGAGCCAAATCAATGCAAAAATCAATGTCCCTATCGGGCGGCATACCTGGCAAGTCTGAAGGAAATACTTCAGGAAATTCGCGAACCACAGGCACAGAGTCAATAGAAGGAACCTCAGCACTAGAATCACGGACATAGGCCAAATAAGCCAAGCATCCCTTTCCAACCATACGCCGAGCTTTAACATAAGAAATAACATTATGGCTAGTATGACCTGAAATTCCTTTCCACTCTATACGAGGCGAATTTGGCAGAGCTAAAGTCACAGTCTTGGCATGGAAATCTAAAATAGCATGATAAGGAGATAGCCAGTCCATGCCTAGTATAACATCGAAGTCCACCATATTTAGGAGTAATAAATCAGCACGGGTCTCGAGACCCTCAATTACTATAATACATGACCGATGAACTCGATCAACCACAATAGAGTCGCCTACTGGTGTAGACACATGAACAGGAACACTCAGTGGATCACCGGGCTGAATCAAGTATGGTGCAAAATAGGAAGACACATACGAATATGTAGACCCAGGGTCAAATAATGCTGATGCCTTTCTATCACAAACCAAAATAATACCCGTAATGACGGCATCAGAAGACTCAGCCTCTGGTCTGGCGGGAAGTGCATAACATCGGGGCTGTGCCCCACCACCCTGAGCAGTATCTCTAGGACGATCAGCTGCTGGCTGGTCTCTACCTCTATCGGTCCGAGCTCCACCTCTATGACCTCTACCTCCACCTCTATGTCCTCTACCTCCGCCTCTAGCCGGCTGGGCAGGCTGTGAGGGAACTGGGGCCTGAATCATGGCACGAGAACCCTGCTGATGAGATCTGTCGGAAGCTCGAGGGCAATACCTTGCAATGTGCCTAAGATCACCGCACGTAAAACAAGCCCTCGGCCGCTGAAAATGGCGAAGTGGTGGTGCACTGATAGGCTGCTGATCAGAGTAGCGTGGCTGAGAATTACGATCACCTGAAGCATCATGAGAAACCTGAAGAGCTGACTGATAAGGCCTAGGAGGATGGCCTCTATCATAAAAATCTCTATCTCCGGACGAGGTACCACTGAATCTACCCGAATTACGAGATCTCTTATCTGATCCATGTCTCGCTCCCTGTGACAGAGCCATCTCGATCCGGCGGGCTGCATTAGCCGCCTCCTGAAAAGTGATTTCAGTTCCTGCTCCCATAGCCATCTGTAGCCGAATTGGCTGATTCAAGCCATCAATAAACCTCCTCACTCTCTCCCGCTCTGTGGGAAGTATGATAATAGCATGACGAGCCAGGTCCACGAACCTAGTCTCGTACTGTGTGACAGACATAGAACCCTGATGAAGACGCTCAAATTGTCTGCGCATAACCTCCCGCTGAGTTGCTGGAAGGAACTTCTCCAAGAATAATTCTGCAAACCGCTCCCAAGTCAAAGATGACGATCCCGCCGGCCTGGTTAGACAATAATCTCTCCACCAAGTCTTGGCGGAACCGGATAACCGAAAAGTAGCAAAATCCACACCATTTGTCTCCACAATACCCATAGTACGGAGAACTTCGTGGCAGCTGTATAGGAAGTCCTGTGGATCCTCTGAAGGAGTGCCACTGAATGTGGTAGTGAACAGTTTGGTAAACCTGTCCAATCTCCACAATGCATCAGCAGACATGGCTGCACCATCATTAGACAGAGTTGCAATAATAGGCCGAACTGCCTCAACTGGCCTGAATCACAGGATCTTGAGCCTGGGGAATTACTGGCTCCGGAGTGCGCGTAGCAGGAGTCTGATTACCTCCTCCAGCCCGAGAAGTGGCTGGTGCTACCGGTAATAAACCTGCTCTGGTGACATGATCCATAAAACCTGCTATCCGGACCAAAGCATCCTGAAGATCCGGTGAAAATAAAGCTCCTCCCGGGACCTGAGCTGGGCCTACTGGAGCTGCTGGGGCTGGAATTTCCTCCTCTATAAGAACCTGAGGTTCTGCCACTCGTGCTGCTGCTCGGGGCTGAGCTCTGCCCCTACCTTGTCCTCTAGGACGACCTCGACCTCGGCCTCTACCCCTAGCAGGAGCTGCCGCTGCTGGGACCTCGGGCTGCTGGTCAGTAGATGAGGATGCACGTGTCCTTACCATCTGTGGAAGAACAGAGTAGAAGTTCAATTAACATTCAAAAGATCAAGTCGCACGACTGGAAAGAATAAAGAGAATATTTTCCTAACTCTGTAGCCTCTGGAGGATAAATACAGACGTCTCCGTACCGATCCTTCAGACTCTACTAAGGTTGTTCGTGAGTTGTGAGACCTATGCAACCTAGTGCTCTGATACCAACTTGTCACAACTCGGATTTCCCACCATCGGGGTCATGATGGCGCCTACTAAATAGAAGCTAGGCAAGCCAAATATTAATTACATCTCCATTAATAACCAACTTCTTATTAACAACATAAAAAAATTACAGCGGAACAAGCAAAATTAGCGGAAGACTTAGTCAGATATGATAAAGAAAAATCCAAATCTGATACACTACCCAAGACCGGTGTCACAATACTCACGAACTTCTAAGAATAATACACATAATTGTTTGAAAGAAAATACAAGCTGTTTATCTCGATTACATGAGATAACAGAATGAAAAGCATAGATAGGAGAGACAACGGGTCCTGCGGACGCCTGCAAGGCTACCTCGTAGTCTCAGTAGTCGGAAAATCCACAAGTCGCTACTGCCGCTGCTGCTGTCCGTAACATGTATCTGCGCAAAAAGAGCGCAGAGTGTAGTATCAGCACAACCGACCCCATGTGCTGGTAAGTGCCTGGCCTATCCCAGCGAACTAGTGACAAGGCTAAGGCCGGTCACCCACCTAAACCTGTACAGTTGCAATATAGATATATATATATATATATATATATATATATATACTCTGCTCTGAAATAATATTCAATAACTCAAGATATCCAAAATAATCTTACTTTCATGTCTCAATTTCCTCTTTCATTTCATGTCTCGTGGTAGGCATACCACCCGCTCCCAACTATCACAGTAATTATCTCTTGTGGTAGGCGTACCACCCGCTCCCAATTATCAATAATTATATCTCGTGGTAGGCGTACCACCCGCTCCCAAATATATCAATAATTATATCTTGTGGTAGGCATACCACCCGCTCCCAAATATATCAATAATTATATCTCGTGGTAGGCGTACCACCCGCTCCCAAATATATCAATAATTATATCTTGTGGTAGGCGTACCACCCGCTCCCAAATATATCAATAATTATATCTCGTGGTAGGCGTACCTCCCGCTCCCAAATATATCAATCGGCTACCGGCAACTATGGCCAATGCCAAGATTTTAAGTCACTTTGTGGTCGGCGTACCACACGATCCCAAATATAAAGTATATATGTTACCGGCATTTAGCCAATAATCTCTATGTCAACAATATTTATAATTACCGGTCTTAAACCAATAATTTATAATAATTTCAACAAATTACCTTCATTACCGGTATAACACCAATAACTCTTATTCAAGCAATTTATTCATAACTAAATTCATATTCCTACAAACTAGGATAGAACAAACACTTACCTCGAAAGTTTACGAATGATTTAATCCGTAGCAATGCCCTTTCCTTTCGAATTTGACTCCAATCCAATCGTATCTATACACAATTGATTTAATATCATCAATACTACTCAACAAACTAATTCTTAAGACCAAATACCACTTTTACAACATTCTCTGCCATGAATAGTGAATTTCAACCCCGGGCCCACATGGTCGGAATTCGGGGTTAGGACCAAAATCCGGTTACCCATCCCCCCACGAGTTCATATATATAATTTGTTTCAAAATCGGACCTCAATTCGAGGTCCAATTCCCCAATTTATGAAAAACCCTATTTTCTAACAAAAACAAGAATTTTACCATGAAAATCTTTGATTTCTTATGAAAAACATCTTTAATGATGTTAGGAATTGAAAGAATTAAGTAAAAAGTGACTTACAATCGTTTTGATGAAGAAGAAATCCTTGAAGAATCGCAAATGGGTGTTTTGGTTTTGTGAAAAATGAAGAAATGATTGAAATTCGTGTTTTTCAGGTCTCTGTGTTCGCATTTGCGAACATGGGTTCGCAATTGCGAACCCCGACCAATTTCTGGATTTTGAAAAATAAGCTAAGGGTGGGAAGTTCACATTTGCGAACTTTTCTTCGCATTTGCGAAGACAAGGCAAAACTGGGAAGTTCGCATTTGCGAACTATTGTTCGCAATTGCGAACAAAGGCTAAATATGGGGAGGTTCGCATTTGCGAACTATTGTTCGCATTTGCGAACCCAGGCAGAATAGTGGCCAGTTCGCATTTGCGAACTATATCTCGCATTTGCGAACACAGGCACAATAGGGTCAAGTTCGCATTTGCGAACTATTGTTCGCATTTGCGAACACAGGCACAATAGGGGGGAGTTCGCATTTGCGAACCATTGTTCGCATTTGCGAACTCTGCAGAATAGTGGGGATTTTGCATTTGCGAACTATTGTTCGCATTTGCGAACTCTGCAGACCAGTTGCAGACAGCAACTTCTAACATGAAAAATTGATCTCGTAGCCTATCCAAAGTTCACCCGAGCCCTCGGGGCTCCAAACCAAATATGCACATAACCTCAAAAACACATTATGAACTTGTTCGTGCGATCACATCGCCAATATCACCTCGTTTTCATCAAATCAAGCCTCAAATGCATGATTTTCATGCCTTTAGTTTTCAAAACTTTCAAACTTGGGACTCAAGGTCCAAAACATCTCAAACGACATCCAAATGTCATCAAACTTTACAGAAATCACATATATAATATTTAAGACTTGTACCGGGCATCGGAACCAAAATACGAGCCCGATACCAAGGTCAATTAATTTATTTCCTTTAATAATTATATCAAAAACAATTTCACGTAAAAATTCATAACTTGGGCTCTAGGCCTCAGAATTTGACTCCGGACGCATGTCCAAGTCCCATATTTTCCTACGGACCTCTCGGGACCATCAAATCTCGGGTCCGGATCCGTTTACCAAAAATGTTGACCGAAGTCAACCATATCAATATTAATATCATTTTTATCCAAATTTCTCATAGAATTCATATTTTCTATCACAAAATCTTTCCGGCTACATGCTCGGATCGTGCACGTAAATCGAGGCAACATAGAATGAGGTTTTCAAGGCCTCGAAGCTCGAAATGATTAATTACATAAGTGATGACCCTTTGGGTCGTCACATGGCAAGAAATAAAATAAACAAAATAAAGATAGAAAATCCTTTTGAAAGAATAGTTACAGTTATAGATAACAATGAATATAGTTATAATGAATTAGAAATAGAAGAAGATTTAGACATAGTAAAAGAAAGATTAAGCACATAAAAAAGATTAAGTTTTGAAGTAGGACAAACATTATCAAATAAAACAAGCACATCAGATAAAGTAGGATATAAAATACCTAAACTTATAGAGCAATTACCAGGAGAAATAAAACATCATCATTATTACATAACAGGACTAATGAATGGAAGAAAATACTTAATATTAATAAATACAGGACAAGAAGAAAACTATATAACAAGAGAATTAATCACAGAAGATGAGATACTAACTAGGGAAAATTTATACCCCGAATTACCTAAAGGAATGATAATTAGTGAAGAAATAGTGGAAAAAGAAATAATTATAGGAGGAATAATTATGATAATAAGATTTAAAATATATCAGGGAGATAAAAATATTATATTAGGAATAAAATGGCTAGAAACAGTTAAACCATACAACTTAGATAATGAACAACTAATCATACATTATGAAAATAAGAAAGTAACAATAAAAAGAACTATATTATAAATATGAAAATACATATACTAGTAAAAATAATAGTGGAAGGATACTACAATAGATACTACACACCTATGATAGTGTCACGACCCGGATTTCCCACCATCGGGGTCATGATGGCGCCTACTAAATGGAAGCTAGGCAAGCCAAATATTAATTACACCTCCATTAATTACCAAATTCTTATTAAGACTTATTATTAAAACATATAAATTACAGCGGAATAATCAAAATTAGCGGAAGACTTAGTCAAATATGATAAAGAAAACCCAAACATGATACACTATCCAAGACTGGTGTCACAATACTCACGAACTTCTAAGAATAATACACATAATTGCCTGAAAGAAAATACAAGCTGTTTATCTCGATTACATGAGATAACAGAATGAAAAGCATACATAAAAGAGACAACGGGTCCTGCGGACGCCTGCAAGGCTACCTCGTAGTCTCAGTAGTCGGAAAATCCACAAGTCGCTACTGCCGCCGCTGCTGTCCGTAACCTGTATCTGCGCAAAAAGAGCGCAGAGTGTAGTATCAGCACAACCGACCCCATGTGCTGGTAAGTGCCTGGCCTATCCCAGCGAACTAGTGACAAGGCTAAGGCCAGTCACCCACATAAACCTGTACAATTGCAATATACATATATATACAATACATTTATAAGGAAAGACTCTGCTCAGAAATAATAGTCAATAACTCGTGATATCCAGACTAATATAATCAACAGAATAAATCTTACTTTCATGTCTCAATTCCTTTTCTCATTTCATATCTCGTGGTAGGCGTACCACCCTCTCCCACCTGTCTCAGTAACTAGATCTTGTGGTAGGCGTACCACCCGCTCCCAATTATATCAATAGGCTACCGGCAACTATGGTGTAACGACCCGAACGGTCGTTTTAGAAAATTATGCCCCAATCCCTAAATGAAATTTGGAGCATTTTGGGACACTTAGTCCCTAAATGAGAACTTTAAAGCTAGAAAATGGTCCGTAGCCGGAACAGTGTTAAGACGATCTCGGAACGGAAATCCGATGGTTCCATTAGCTTCGTTAGGTGATTTTGGGGTTGGGAGCGCGTTCGGAATGTATTTTGGAGGTCCGTAGCTCAATTAGGCTTGAAATGCCGAAGGTTGAAATTTTGGCGAATCCAAACGATAGGTGAGATTTTGATCCGGGGGTCGAAATGGATTTCCGACAATTTCTGTAGCTTCGTTATGTGATTTTGGATATGTCCGCAAATTTTCAGGTCATTTGGACGTCGTTTGGTTGGGTTTTGGATCGAATGTTAGTTTTGAAAGTTTTGAAGAAACTTAGGCTTGAATCCGTGTGTAATTGGTGATTTTGATGTTTAGGATGGTGTTTTTATGATTGGAACAAGTTCGTATCGTGTTTTGGAATATGTTGGTGGTTTTCGTTGGGGTCCCGGGGCCTCGGGAGGATTACGGACCATCGATCGGGCATTTGAACTTGGAAAAGGCCTGCTGTAAAATTGCAGGTTTCTACCCAGGCATTCAGCCTTCGCGTTCGCGAGGCATGGGCCGCGTTCGCGAAGGCTTGGCAGAGTAAAGCATCACGTTCGCGATAAGGGGTGTCGCGTTCGCGTAGGCAAGGTAAGGTGAAGCTTCGCGTTCGCGTGACTTGGGGTCGCGATCGCGTAGAAGAAAAGGGTAGAGCTTCGCGTTCGCGTGGGAGTGTACGCGTTCGCGTAGAGGAAGGACCCGGCGGCTGGGAGATTGTTCATCGCGAAAGCGTGATGGGTCGTCGCGTTCGCGAAGGGTAACTGGGGCTGAGTATCGCGAACGCGTGGGATAGCGTCGCGTTCGCGAAGAGGAAGTTGGGCTGTTCATCGCGAACGCGTGAACAGTAACGCGAACGCGATGAGCAATGGGGTCTGGCAGTGAGCTTAAGTTCAGAACATAACACCCGCGACCCCCATACACAAAAACGCCATTTTTGAGCTCCAAGAGAGGATTTTGAAGGGGAAACGCCGGGATATCATCGGGAAATCATCGGGGGTAAGTTTCTTGACCTTAATTCGTTGGTTTATCATGAAATCCGTGATTATTTCACTGAAATTGGAAGATTAAAGGTGGGTTTGAGCCCTAGGCCTAAATGTTAGAAAATCTTTGATTTGAATGGGCAAACGGAGTCCGATTTCGATAAATTTTATATGCACGGACTCGTATTGAGATAAGGAACCCGAAAATATAATTTTTGTGATTTTTCGATAAGTGTACCGAAAGTCGGGTTTTGGCAACTTGTGGGTTTTGGTGTATTTTGAGTTGTTTTGGTTGGGTAATGCCCAATTGGCCTATTTTGATGTGATTCTATTGATTTTTATCAGATACTACACTTGTGGAGGCCGACATTCGCGGCAAGAGGGTTATTTCTTAGCGGTTTCGTACCGAAATTGAGGTAAGTGGCTTGTCTAACTTCGTGTGGGGGTCTTTCACCCCTAAGATATTATTGTGATACATTAAATGCCTTGTACGCGAGGTGACGGGCGTGTACATGCGCTGGTTGTTGAACACATACTTCACTCAAAATGTTCAATGAGTGATATTCCTGTTTTTAGTTGTTAAATTCGATATTCCTACCCGGTAGTAGTTAGAAAAGCATGATTAGATAGAATCTAACTGTCTAGCTGCTTAATTGACTTACTTGAGTTTTTCTTGGTAACCGCTGGCGCTGTTTATCGGCGAAGTTGTCGTTAAGCATATTATATTTCTCTCGGTGTATTCCTTTACTTGCTGTGGTTGTGGACTACGGGTTCAATTCCCGAGATCCTGAGATTATTGAAATATGGACTACGGGTTCGATTCCCGAGATCCTAAGATTATTGAAATATGGACTACGGGTTCGATTCCCGAGATCTTGAGATTATTGAAATATGGACTACGGGTTTGATTCCCGAGATCCTGAGATTATTGAAAAATGGACTACGGGTTCGATTCCCAAGATCCTGAGATTATTGAAATGTGGACTACGGGTTCGATTCCCAAGATGCTGAATTACTGGTAAGGACTGCGGGTTCGATTTCCGGAGATCCCGAGTTATTGAGATATTATTGAGACATGGGCTGCGGGTTCGATTCCCGGAGACCCAGAGGTACTGAGAATGGGACTGTGGGTTCAATTCCCACAGATCCTGGATTTGTATATTTGAGTTGGTTATTTGTTGTTAGCTTAATTGTAGATAGTTGCAGTAATCATCATAATGTTGTTATTTCGGAAATTATTATCATTTAAACTATTTATTTTGTTATCATCATTATATTATTGTTTTCTCAGTAGGGCCCTGACCTTCCTCGTCACTACTCCATCGAGGTTAGGCTTGGCACTTACTGAGTACCGCCGTGGTGTACTCATGCTACTCTTCTGCACACTTTTGTTGTGCAGATCCAGGTACATCAGAGCAGGCTCGTACTAGGTGATTCCGCAGCTTTCTGGGAGACTTCGAGGTATGATCCGCTACGTCCGCGGATCCGGAGGCTTCCCTTCTATTCTAGTAGTACTAGTTGACATTTTTCTTCATGTCGTTGTTAGATACTCTTTACACATAGAGCCACAGTTGTATTTCCCTTTTTGTCTGTGTTACCGTGGGGTTCCGGATCTTGGTAGTGTTTTATTCATTGTGTGAAGGATGTATGTGCCAAGCGGCACGGATTACATATCTTTTATGCTATTTTCCGTTGTTTCTTATTTAAGTATTTATAACTTGTATATTCCGCAACGTGTTAGGCTTACCTAGTCGTGGGGACTGGGTGCCATCACGACATGTTCACAATTGGTGAACTAGGATCGTGACAAGTTTGTATCAAAGCTCTAGGTTCATAGGAGTCACGGGGCACAGACCGGTTACTTAGAGTCTCGCTGATCGATACGGAGACGTCTGTATTTATCTACGAGGGGCTATGTAACTGTTTAGGAAACTCTTCATTTCTTTTGGATTCCTTGTCGTGCGACATTTTTGGCATCAAAAATCTAAACTACTGCTTTCTATTCTCTCACAGATGGTGAGGACACGAGCTACTCGCGATGATCAGGTACCCGCGCCCCCTGTTGCTGCCGTCAGAGGCCGAGGCCGAGGTAGAGGACGAGGACGCGCCCGAGGTGCAGCCACAGCACCCGCGCGCACTACCGCTGAGGTGCCACAGGTAGACCAGGTTGGAGCGCAGACACCTGGTACACCGACTACAGCTGCTACTACTCCAGCACTATAGGAGACCCTGGCCCAGTTCATGAGTATGTATACCACTTTAGCTCAGGCAGGACTGCTTCCTCTCGTCGCAGCTACATCTCAGGCCGGGGGAGGGGCTCAAACTCCCACAGCCGTTACACCGGAGTAGCGTGTGCCAGTGGGATAGGTTCCAGATGTTTTGGTTATGCCTCCTGCCGCCCCAGCACAACCCGGAGGTGGACCAACTGCCTCTGAGGACGAGCAGCGTAGATTGGAGAGGTTCAAGAAATATGACACTCCAGTGTTTAGTGGTTTGGCTTCAGATGATGCATTGGGTTTTCTAGAGGAGTGTCATCGTATTCTTCGTACTATGGGGATTGTGGAGACCGGCGGGGTTTCCTTCAATGCTTTTCAGTTTCGTGGGGCCGCTTATGATTGGTGGCGCACGTATGAGTTGGATAGTCCGGAGGAGTCCGCTTCGTTGACCTGGACGCAGTTTTCAAATCTGTTTTTGACGGAGTTTGTTCCCCAGAGCCTTAGGGATTCTTGGCGCTCGGAGTTTGAGCGGTTGCGACAGGGCTCCATGTCAGTATCGGAGTATGCTATCGGTTTCACCCGCCTAGCCAGGCATGCACCGGCTTTGGTAGCCACGGTTCGGGAGCGAGTGCGGAGATTTATTGAGGGCCTTGTTCCGCCTATCCGATCCGGCATGGCCAGAGAGCTTGAGACAGATATATCTTATCAGCAGGCAGTTAGCATTGCCAAGAGGATCGAGAGTATGCTCCCTAGAGAGAGGAGAGAGAGAGAGGCCCAGAGGTCTCGTGAGTCGGGCCATTTCTCTGGTGCCCGTACTTCATCAGCCGGTCGTTTTGGCAGGGGTTATTCCGGTCGACCAGTTCACTCGGCATTGCCCGCGGCCGGTAGTACTCCAGGCCTTCCAGCATCTCAGGAGCCTTATTATGCTCCCACAGTTTCCAGTGCACCTCCTGCGTGGGGTCCGTCCAGGGGTCAGACTAGTGGGGGTGAGGCCGGTCAGTCACATCCGTTGCACCATCCCAGAGCTTGTTTCGAGTGCGAGGATACTCGTCATCTGGTTAGGGAGTGCCCCGGGCGCGGGACGGGTGTGCCTTCACAGACTTCACAGCCTCAGCATGCTCTACAGGGTTAGCAGGCCACCGTTCCAACTCAAGCTGCCACCCCACCTGCCCAGCCAGCCAGGGGTGGGGATTAGGGTACTAGAGGCCGCCCTCGAGAGAGGGGACATGCCAGATTTTATGCTATTCCTTATCGCACCGCAGCTGTTTCATCTGATTCTGTTATCACAGATATTATTCTGGTTAGCCACGGGGAGGCATCGGTTCTATTCGACCCTGGTTCCACTTTTTTATGTGTCCTCTTATTTTGCTTCTCATATGGGTGTGCCTCGGGATTCTTTGAGTGCCCCCATTTATGTTTTCACTCCGGTGGGTGATTCTTTGGCTGTGGACCGCGTATATCGGTCGTGTTTGGTTACCATTTGTGATTTTGAGACCAGAGCGGATCTATTGCTGCTCGGGATGGTCGATTTTGATATTATTCTGGGCATGGACTGGTTGTCGCCCCATTATGCTATTCTTGATTGTCACACCAAGACCGTGACGCTGGCTATGCCAAGCATTCCACGTATTGAGTGGAGTGGTACTCTAGATCACACCCCTAGCCGTGTTATTTCTTTTCTCAAAGCTCAGCGTATGGTTGAGAAGGGGTGTGCTGCTTATCTAGCCTATGTGCGGGACGTCGGTATTGACACTCCCTCTATTGATTCTGTTCATGTGGTACGTGACTTTGCTGATGTATTTCCGGCTGATCTTCCGGGCATGCCGCCCGACAGAGATATTGACTTTGCTATTGACTTGTTGCCGGGCACTCGGCCCATTTCTATTCCACCGTACCGTATGGCTCCTCCTGAATTAAAGGAGTTGAAGGATCAGTTACAGGAGTTATTGGGCAAGGGTTTTATTCGACCCAGTGTTTCGCCTTGGGGTGCTCCTGTATTGTTTGTGAAGAAAAAGGACGGTTCTATGCGTATGTGTATTGACTATCGTCAGCTGAATAAGGTTACAGTGAAGAACCGGTATCCTTTGCCCCGTATTGATGATTTATTTGACTAGTTACAGGGCGCACATGTGTTTTCTAAGATTGATTTGCGCTCTGGGTATCACCAGCTGAAGATTCGGGAGCCAGATATCCCGAAGACTGCCTTCAGGACCCGGTATAGTCACTATGAGTTCCTCGTGATGTCTTTTGGGTTGACAAATGCTCCAGCAGCCTTTATGCATTTGATGCACAGTGTGTTCAGGCCTTATCTGGACTCGTTCGTGATTGTTTTCATTGATGATATTCTAGTATATTCCCGGAGCCGGGAAGAGCACGAGCAACATTTGAGGATAGTGCTTCAGATTCTGAGGGAGAAGCAACTTTATGCCAAGTTCTCTAAATGTGAATTCTGGTTGAGTTCAGTGGCATTTTTGGGCCACGTGGTGTCGAGGGATGGTATTCAAGTAGATCCGAGGAAGGTGGAGGCCGTGCAGAGTTGGCCCAGACCCTCATCCGCTACTGAGATTCGCAGTTTCCTTGGTTTGGCGGGCTATTACCGTCGTTTCGTAGAGGGGTTCTCTTCGATTGCAGCACCTATGACTAGATTGACCCAAAAGGGTGCTCCTTTTCAGTGGACAGACGAGTGTGAGGCGAGCTTTCAGAAGCTCAAGACAGCTTTGACTTCGGCCCCTATATTGATGTTGCCTACAGGTTCGGGGTCCTATACCGTATATTGTGATGCCTCACGAGTTGGACTCGGTGCGGTATTGATGCAGGACGGTAGGGTGATTGCCTACGCGTCGAGACAGCTGAAGGTGCATGAGAAGAATTACCCTGTTCATGATTTGGAGCTAGCCGCCATTGTTCACGCCTTGAAAATTTGGCGTCATTATTTATATGGGGTTCCTTCTGAGATCTACACTGATCACCGGAGCTTGCAACACTTGCTTAAGCAGAAGGACCTGAATATGCGTCAGAGGAGATGGTTGGAGCTACTAAAGGACTATGATATTACTATTCTCTATCATCCGGGCAAGGCTAATGTGGTTGCCGATGCCTTGAGTCGTCGAGCAGAGAGTTTGGGGAGTTTAGCATATCTACCGATTTCAGAGAGGCCTATGGCGATGGATGTTCAGGCTCTAGCCCAGGCAGTTTGTTAGATTGGATCTTTCGGATCCCAGCCGGATTCTGGCATGTGTGGTTTCTCGGTCTTTTCTATTTGACCGCATCAGGGAGCGTCAGTTCGACGACTCTCATTTGCTTGTCCTTCGGGATAGAGTTCGGCGTGGTGATGCTCGAGATGTTACCATCGGAGATGATGGAGTCATGAGGATGCAGGGGCGTATCTGTGTGCCCAATGTAGATGATCTTCGAGAGCTGATTCTAGCAGAGGCCCATAGTTTGCGGTATTCCATCCATCCGGGTGCCGCGAAGATGTATCAGGACTTGAAACAGCATTACTGGTGGAGGCGAATGAAAAGGGATATAGTTGGTTATGTTTCTAGATGCCTCAACTGCCAGCAGGTGAAGTATGAGCATCAGCGTCCGGGTGGATTAATGCAGCAGATTGAGATTCCCGAGTGGAAATGGGAGCGCATTACCATGGACTTTGTATCTGGACTTCCACGGACGGTTAGGAAGTTTGATTCCATTTGGGTCATTGTGGATCGGCTGACCAAGTCCGCCCATTTTATACCGGTGAGCACTACATATTCATCGGAGCGACTGGCGGAGATCTATATCAGGGAGGTAGTTCGGCTGCATGGTATTCCAGTTTCCATCATTTCAGATAGAGGCACTCAGTTCACTTCACGGTTCTGGAGAGCTGTACAGCAGGAGTTAGGTACTCGGGTGGAGCCGAGCACAGCATTTCACCCCCAGACTGATGGGCAGTCCGAGCGCACTATTCAGATTTTGGAGGATATGCTCCGTGCGTGCGTGATTGAGTTTGGAGGTTCATGGGATCACTTCTTGCCACCGGCGGAGTTTGCTTATAACAACAGCTACCAGTCTAGTATTCAGATGGCACCGTACGAGGCCCTATATGGTAGGAGGTGCGGGTCTCCCGTGGGTTGGTTTGAGCCGGGCGAGGCCAGGTTGCTAGGTACTGATATGGTTCAGGAGGCTATGGACAAGGTCAAGGTGATTCAGGACAGACTTCGTGCAGCTCAGTCTAGACATAAGAGTTATGCGGACAAGAAGGTTCGCGATGTTGCTTTTATGGTTGGTGAGCGGGTTCTGCTTCGAGTCTCGCCCATGAAGGGTGTTATGAGGTTTGGGAAGAAAGGAAAGCTGAGTCCTAGATTTATTGGCCCTTTTGAGATTTTGAGGCGTGTTGGGGAGGTTGCTTATGAGTTGGCCTTACCTCCCAGCCTAGCCGGAGTTCACCCCGTATTTCATGTCTCCATGCTCCGGAGATACCATGGTGACCCGTCACATGTGTTGGATTTCACATCTGTTCAGCTAGACAAGGATCTTTCTTATGTTGAGGAGCCAGTAGCCATTCTAGACAGGCAAGTCAGAAAGCTAAGGTCAAAGAACATCGCTTCGGTAAAGGTTCAGTGGCGGGGCCAGCCGGTCGAGGAGGCGACTTGGGAGACCGAGCAGGATATGCGCAGCCAATACCCCCATCTTTTCACTACTCTAGGTATGTTTTTTTTTATGCTCGTTCGAGGACGAACGAATCTTTAAGTGTGGGAAGATGTAACGACCCGATCGGTCATTTTAGAAAATTACGCCCCAATCCCTAATTTAACTGTTTCCCTAAGTTCATTTCTACTATTGTGGTTTGCCGGGAGAGTCGGTTCTGAAATTTGGAGCATTTTGGGACACTTAGTCCCTAAATGAGAACTTTAAAGCTAGAAAATGGTCCGTAGCCGGAACAATGTTAAGACGATCTCGGAACGGAAATCTGATGGTTCCATTAGCTCCGTTAGGTGATTTCGGGGTTGGGAGCGCGTTCGGAATGTATTTTGGAGGTCCGTAGCTCAATTAGGCTTGAAATGCCGAAGGTTGAAATTTTGGCGAATCCGAACGATAGGTGAGATTTTGATCCGGGGGTCGGAATGGATTTCCGACAATTTCTGTAGCTTCGTTATGTGATTTTGGATATGTTCGCAAATTTTCAGGTCATTTGGACGTCGTTTGGTTGGGTTTTGGATCGAATGTTAGTTTTGAAAGTTTTGAAGAAACTTAGGCTTGAATCCGTGTGTAATTGGTGATTTTGATGTTTAGGATGGTGTTTTTATGATTGGAACAAGTTCGTATCGTGTTTTGGAATATGTTGGTGGTTTTCGTTGGGGTCCCGGGGGCCTCGGGATGATTTCGGACCATCAACCGGGCATATGGGACTTGGCAAAATCTGCTGTAAAATTGCAGGTTTCTGCCCAGGCATTAAGCCTTCGCGTTCGCGAGGCATGGGCCGCGTTCGCGAAGGCTTGGCAGAGTAAAGCATCGCGTTCGCGATAAGGGGTGTCGCGTTCGCATAGGCAAGGTAAGGTGAAGCTTCGCGTTCGCGTGACTTGGGGTCGCGATCGCGTAGAAGAAAAGGGTAGAGCTTTGCGTTCACGTGGGAGTGTACGCGTTCGCGTAGAGGAAGGACCCGGCGGCTGGGAGATTTTTCATCGTGAACGCGTGATGGATCGTCGCGTTCGCGAAGGGTAACTGGGGCTGAGTATCGCGAACGCGTGGGATGGCGTCGCGTTCGCGAAGAGGAAGTTGGGCTGTTCATCGCGAACGCGTGAACAGTAACGCGAACGCGATGAGCAATGGGGTCTGGCAGTGAGCTTAAGTTCAGAACATAACACCCGCGACCCCCATACACAAAAACGTCATTTTTGAGCTTCAAGAGAGGATTTTGAAGGGGAAACGCTGGGATATCATCGGGAAATCATCGGGGGTAAGTTTCTTGACCTTAATTCGTTGGTTTATCATGAAATCCGTGATTATTTCACCGAAATTGGAAGATTAAAGGTGGGTTTGAGCCCTAGGCCTAAATGTTAGAAAATCTTTGATTTGAATGGGCAAACGGAGTCCGATTTCGATAAATTTTATATGCACGGACTCGTATTGAGATAAGGAACCCGAAAATATAATTTTTGTGATTTTTCGATAAGTGTACCGAAAGTCGGGTTTTGGCAACTTGTGGGTTTTGGTGTATTTTGAGTTGTTTTGGTTGGGTAATGCCCAATTGGCCTATTTTGATGTGATTCTATTGATTTTTATCAGATACTACACTTGTGGAGGCCGACATTCGCGGCAAGAGGGTTATTTCTTAGCGGTTTCGTACCGGAATTGAGGTAAGTGGCTTGTCTAACTTCGTGTGGGGGACTTTCACCCCTAGGATATTATTGTGATACTTTAAATGCCTTGTACGCGAGGTGACGGGCGTGTACATGCGCTGGTTGTTGAACACATACTTTACTCAAAATGTTCAATGAGTGATATTCCTGTTTTTAGTTGTTAAATTCGATATTCCTACCCGGTAGTAGTTAGAAAAGCATGATTAGATAGAATCTAACTGTCTAGTCTGCTTAATTGACTTACTTGAGTTTTTCTTGGTAACCGCTGGCGCTGTTTATCGGCGAAGTTGTCGTTAAGCATATTATATTTCTCTCTGTGTATTCCTTTACTTGCTGTGGTTGTGGACTACGGGTTCAATTCCCGAGATCCTAAGATTATTGAAATATGGACTACGGGTTCAATTCCCGAGATCCTGAGATTATTGAAATATGGACTACGGGTTCGATTCCCGAGATCCTGAGATTATTGAAATGTGGACTACGGGTTTGATTCCCGAGATCCTGAGATTATCGAAATGTGGACTACGGGTTCGATTCCCGAGATCCTGAGATTATTGAAATGAGGACTACGGGTTTGATTCCCGAGATCCTGACTTATTGGAAGGGACTGCGGGTTCGATTCCCGGAGATCCTGAGTTATTGAGATATTATTGAGACATGGGCTGCGGGTTCGATTCCCGGAGACCCAGAGGTACTGAGAATGGGACTGTGGGTTCAATTCCCACGGATCCTGGATTTGTTTATTTGAGTTGGTTATTTGTTGTTAGCTTAATTGTAGACGACAGTTGCAGTAATCATCATAATGTTGTTATTTCGGAAATTATTATCATTTAAACTGTTTATTTTGTTATCATCATTATATTATTGTTTTCTCAGTAGGGCCCTGACCTTCCTCGTCACTACTCCATCGAGGTTAGGCTTGGCACTTACTGAGTACCGCCGTGGTGTACTCATGCTACTCTTCTGCACACTTTTGTTGTGCAGATCCAGGTACATCAGAGCAGGCTCGTACTAGGTGATTCCGCAGCTTTCTGGGAGACTTCGAGGTATGATCCGCTACGTCCGCGGATCCGGAGGCTTCCCTTCTATTCTAGTAGTACTAGTTGACATTTTTCTTCATGTCGTTGTTAGATACTCTTTACACATAGAGCCACAGTTGTATTTCCCTTTTTAGTCTGTGTTACCGTGGGGTTCCGGATCTTGGTAGTGTTTTATTCATTGTGTGATGGATGTATGTGCCAAGCGGCACGGATTACATATCTTTTATGCTATTTTCCGTTGTTTCTTATTTAAGTATTTATAACTTGTATATTCCGCAACGTGTTAGGCTTACCTAGTCGTGGGGATCTGGGTGCCATCACGACATGTTCACAATTGGTGAACTAGGGTCGTGACATATGGCCAATGCCAAGATTTAAATCATTTTGTGGTCGGCGTGCCACACGTTCCCGTTTCTTATTATATAAGTGGTTGGCGCGCCACACGATCCCAATTCATATATATATATATATATATATATATATATATATATATATATATATATATATATATATATATATATATATATATATATATATATAAGTGGTCGGCGCGCCACACGATCCCAATTCATAAATATATATATTACCGGCATTTAGCCAATAATCTTTGCATCAATAATATTTATAATTACCGGTTTTAAACCAATAATTGATAATAATTTCAACAATTTATCTCCATTACCGGTATAACACCAATAACTCTTAATCAACAATTTATTCATAACTAAATTCCTATTCCTTCGAGCTAGGATAGAACAAACACTTACCTCGAAAGTTTACGAATGATTCAATCCGTAGCAATGCCTTTTCCATTCGAATTTGACTCCAATCCAATCGTATCTATACACAATTGATTTAATATCATCAATACTACTCAACAAACTAATTCCCAAGACCAATTACAACTTTTACAACATTCCGCCCGGAATAGTAATTTTCGACCCCGGGCCCACATGGTCGGAACTCGGGGTTAGGACCAAAATTCAGTTACCCATCCCCCACGAGTTCATATATATGATTTGTTTCAAAATCGGACCTCAATTCGAGGTCCAATTTCCCAATTTACGAAAAACCCTATATTTTAACAAAAACAAGAAATTCTACCATGAAAACCTTTGATTTCTATTGAAAAACATGTTTAATGATGTTAGGAATTGAAAGAATTAAGTAAAAAGTGACTTACAATTGTTTTGATGAAAAAGAAATCCGTGAAGAATCGCAAATGGGTGTTTTTGTTTTGTAAAAAGTGAAGAAATGAACTGAAAATCGTGTTTTACAGGTCTCGTGTTCGCATTTGCGAACATGGGTTCGCAATTGCGAACCCCGACCAATTTCTGGAGTTTGAAAAATAAGCTAAGGCTGGTAAGTTCGCATTTGCGAACATTTGTTCGCATTTGCGAAGCCAAGGCAAATCTGGGAGCTTTGCAATTGCAAACATATGTTCGCAATTGCGAACTAGGCTGCTTCCAGGGATCTTCGCATTTGCGAAACAGGCCTTTTCACTGGAGGCCTCGCAATTGCGAGGTTTGGTTCGCATTTGCGAACCCAACTGGTGCTGGGCACCTTCGCATTTGCGACCAAGGGTTCGCATTTGCGAACCCTGCCTTGACCTGCCACCTTCGCAATTGCGAGAAATACTTCGCAATTGCGAAGACAACAGCTGGGTGAAAAACCAGCAGTGCAAAAACTCAGAATTTCATCCAACGGCCTATCAAATCATTACCCGAGCTCCCCAGCTCCAAACCAAATATGCACACTAACTCAAAAACATCATACGAACTTGCTCGCGCGATCAAATCGCTAAAATAACATCAAAACCAATGGATTGAGCCTTAAAACTCAAGAATTCTTTCAAATTTCATAATTTCCAAACTTTCCAATTTAAGGCCGAAATGCGTCAAACGACGTCCATTTTCAACCAAACTTTACAGGAAGCGCTTAACCAATATATATGACCTGTACCGGGAGTCGGAACCATAATACGAGCCCGATACCAGTACTTTTTAATCAAAAATCAGTTTCATTTTCCTTAAACATTTTCAGAAAACAATTTAACAGAAAAATTCTTTCACCGAGGTTCTAGACCTCGGATTTCAATTCCGGGCATATGCCCAAGTTCCATATTTTACTACGGATTTTCTGAGACAGTCAAATCACGGATCCGGGTCCGTTTACCAAAAATGTTGACCAAAGTCAACCATATCAATATTAATATCAAAATTCTTCAACTTTTTCACATATTTCACATATTTCAACATAACTATTTTCCAGATTTGTGCCCGGACTGTGCACGCAAGTCGAGGCAACTATAAATGAGGTTTTCAAGACCTCAAAAGCTCGGAATGATTAATAAAACAAGTGATGACCCTTTGGGTCGTCACAATCTCCACCTCTAAAACAACCGTTCATCCTCGAACGGACAAAAGAAAGAAGTACCGAGTCAAGAAACAAATGTGGGTAGCGGCTCCGCATATCGGACTCGGACTCCCGTGTCGATGCCTCGGGAGGCTGACCTCTCCATCGAACACGCACGGAAGGATAACTCTTCGACCTCAACCGTCGAACCCGCCGATCTAGAATGGCTACCGGCTCCTCCTCGTAAGATAGATCATTGTCCAATTGGACAAGTATCGAAGTCTAACACATGTGTGGGATCGCCGTGGTATCTCCGAAGCATAGATACATGAAAAACCGGATGCACGGCTGATAAGCTAGGCGGCAGAGCTAGTCTGTAAGCCACCCCTCCCACTCGTCTAGAATCTCAAATGGACCAATATACCTAGGGCCGAGCTTGCCCTTCTTCCCGAACCTCATCACGCCCTTCATAGGCGACACTCGGAGCAATACTCGTTCGCCAACCATGAAATCTACATCTCGAACCTTACGATCCGCATAAGTCTTCTCCCTGGACTGAGCTGAACGCAATCTCTCCTGAATAGTCTTGACCTTATCCAAGGCCTCCTGAACTAAATCTGTACCCAACAACCGAGCCTCTCCCGGTTCAAACCATCCAACCGGTGATCGACATCGCCTACCATATAACGCCTCATACGGAGCCATCCTGGATGCTAGATTGGTAACTGTTATTGTAGGCGAACTCTGCTAATGGCAGAAACTGGTCCCACGAGCCTCCGAAATCAATAACACGGGCTCGAAGCATGTCCTCTAGAATCTGAATAGTCCTCTCGGACTGGCCATCCGTCTGAGGATGAAATGCTGTACTCAACTGAACCTGGGTGCCTAACTCCTGCTGGACCGCTCTCCAGAACCGCGAGGTAAACTGCGTACCTCGATCAGAGATAATAGATACTGGCACTCCATGGAGACGAACAATCTCTCTAATGTACACCTCCGCTAACCTCTCCGACGAGTAGGAGACAGACGCTGGAATAAAGTATGCTGACTTGGTCAGCCTATCAACAATGACCCAAATAGCATCAAATTTCCTCCGAGTCAAAGGAAGTCCAGTAACGAAATCCATAGTGATCCGCTCCCATTTCCACTCGGGAATTTCAATCCTCCGGAATACACCACCAGGTCTCTGGTGCTCATATTTCACCTACTGACAATTTAGACACCGAACGACATACGCAACGATATCTTTCTTCATTCCTGCGCCACCAATAGTGCTGCCGTAAGTCCTGGTACATCTTCGCGGCGCCTGGGTGAATAGAATACCGCGAACTGTGGGCCTCCGCTAAGATTAACTCTCGAATCCCTTCGACATTGGGCACACAAACTCGACCCCGCAATTTCAATACCCCATCATCATCTAGATTTACCTGTATGGCACCTCCCCGCTGTACTGTATCTCTCAACTCACGCAAATGAGGATCATCAAATTGCCTCTCACGGATACACTCTAATAAAGAAGAACGAGCGACCGTGCAGGCTAACACCCTGCTAGGCTCGGAAATGTCTAATCTCACGAACCGGTTAGCTAAGGCCTGGACATCTATAGCTAATGGTCTCTGACTGACCGGAATATATGCAAGACTACCCATGCTGGCAGACTTTCTACTCAATGCATCGGCCACCACATTGGCCTTACCCGGGTGATATAAAATAGTAACATCATAGTCTTTTAGCAACTCTAGCCACCTTCTCTGCCTCATATTCAACTCTTTCTGCTTAAACAAATACTGAAGACTCTTATGGTCGGTGTATACTTCACATGCTACACCATATAAATAATGCCTCCAGATCTTCAATGCGTGAATAATCGCCGCCAATTCTAGATCATGCATTGGATAGTTCTTCTCATGAATCTTCAACTGCCTCGAAGCATAGGCAATAACCTTGCCATCCTGCATTAACACTGCACCAAGCCCAATACGGGAAGCATCACAATAAATAGTATAAGGTCCCGTACATGTGGGTAAAACCAATACCGGTGTTGTGGTCAAGGTTGTCTTGAGCTTTTGAAAGCTGGCCTCACATTCGTCGGACCATTCAAATTGAACACCCTTCTGGGTCAATCTGGTCAGTGGGGTTGCAATAGACGAAAATCCTTCTACGAATCGGCGATAATAACCCGCTAACCCCAAGAAACTCCGAATATGTGTGGCTGATGTCGGTCTAGGCCAGCTCTTGACTGCCTCAATTTTCTTTGGATCAACCTGAATACCTGCTGCCGTCACAATATGACCCGGGAATGCAACTGAACTTAGCCAAAATTCACACTTTGAAAATTTTGCATATAGCTGGATATCTCTCAGAGTCTGTAAGGCCACTCTGAGATGTTGCGCATGCTCCTCCTGACCGCGGGAATATACTAATATGTCATCAATGAAGACTATTACAAACAAGTCTAAATAAGGCCGAAACACCCGATTCATTAATTCCATAAAAGCTGCTGGAGCATTTGTCAACCCAAAAGACATGACCAGAAATTCATAATGTCCATACCGAGTGCGGAACGCTGTCTTAGGGACATCGGATGCCCTAATCTTCAGCTGATGATAGCCAGATCTCAAATCTATCTTTGAAAATACCTTGGCACCCTGAAGCTGGTCAAATAAATCATCAATTCGCGGAAGTGGATATTTATTTTTGATAGTCACCTTGTTTAACTGTCGATAGTCAATGCACATTCTCATCGAACCATCTTTTTTCTTAACAAATAATACAGGTGCACCCCACGGCGAAACACTCGGCCTAATGAAACCCTTTTCAAGTAAATCCTGCAACTGTTCCTTCAATTCTTTTAACTCTGGCGGAGCCATACGGTATGGGGGAATGGAAATGGGCTGAGTGCCTGGAGCCAAATCAATGCAAAAATCAATGTCCCTATCGGGCGGCATACCTGGCAAGTCTGAAGGAAATACTTCAGGAAATTCGCGAACCACAGGGCACAGAGTCAATAGAAGGAACCTCGGCACTGGAATCACGGACATAGGCCAAATAAGCCAAGCATCCCTTTCCAACCATACGCCGAGCTTTAACATAAGAAATAACATTACGACTAGTATGACCTGAAATTCCTTTCCACTCTATACGAGGCGAATTCGGCAGAGCTAAAGTCACAGTCTTGGCATGGCAATCTAAAATAGCATGATATAGAGATAGCCGGTCCATGCCTAGTATAATATCAAAGTCCACCATATTTAGGAGTAATAAATCAGCACGGGTCTCGAGACCCTCAATTACTATAATACATGACCGATGAACTCGATCAACCACAATGGAATCGCCTACTGGTGTAGACACATGAACAGGAACACTCAGTGGATCACTGGGCTGAACCAAGTATGGTGCAAAATAGGAAGACACATACGAATATGTAGACCCGGGGTCAAATAATGCTGATGCCTTTCTATCACAAACCAAAATAATACCTGTAATGACGGCATCAGAAGACTCAGCCTCTGGTCTGGCGGGAAGTGCATAACATCGGGGCTGTGCCCCACCACCCTGAGCAGTATCTCTAGGACGATCAGCTGCTGGCTGGTCTCTACCTCTATCGGTCCGAGCTCCACCTCTATGACCTCTACCTCCACCTCTATGTCCTCTACCTCCGCCTCTAGCCGGCTGGGCAGGCTGTGAGGGAACTGGGGCCTGAATCATGGCACGAGAACCCTGCTGGTGAGATCTGTCAGAAGCTCGAGGGCAATACTTTGCAATGTGCCTAAGATCACCGCACGTAAAACAAGCCCTCGGCTGCTGAAAATAGCGAAGTGGTGGTGCACTGATAGGCTGCTGATCAGAGTAGCGTGGCTGAGAATTACGATCACCCGAAGCATCATGAGAAACCTGAAGAGCTGACTGATAAGGCCTAGGAGGATGGCCTCTATCATAAAAATCTCTCTCTCCAGACGAGGTACCACTGAATCTACCCGAATTACGAGATCTCTTATCTGATCCATGTCTCGCTCCCTGTGACAGAGCCATCTCGATCCGGCGGGCTGCATTAGCCGCCTCCCGAAAAGTGATTTCAGTTCCTGCTCCCATAGCCATCTGTAGCCGAATTGGCTGATTCAAGCCATCAATAAACCTCCTCACTCTCTCCCGATTTGTGGGAAGTATGATAATAGCATGACGAGCCAGGTCCACGAACCCAGTCTCGTACTGTGTGACAGACATAGAGCCCTGATGAAGACGCTCAAATTGTCCGCGCATAACCTCCCGCTGAGTTGCTGGAAGGAACTTCTCCAAGAATAATTCTGCAAACTGCTCCCAAGTCAAAGATGACGATCCCGCTGGCCTGGTTAGACAATAATCTCTCCACCAAGTCTTGGCGGAACCGGATAACCGAAAAGTAGCAAAATCCACACCATTAGTCTCCACAATACCCATAGTACGGAGAACTTCGTGGCAGTTGTATAGGAAGTCCTGTGGATCCTCTGAAGGAGTGCCACTGAATGTGGTAGTGAACAGCTTGGTAAACCTGTCCAATCTCCACAACGCGTCAGCGGACATGGCTGCACCATCATTAGACGGAGTCGCAATAATAGGCCGAGCTGCCTCAACTGGCTGAATCACAGGAACCTGAGTCTGGGGAATCACTGGCTCCGGAGTGCGCGTAGCAGGAGTCTGATTACCTCCTCCAGCCTGAGAAGTGGCTGGTGCTACCGGTAATAAACCTGCTCTGGTGATATGATCCATAAAACCTACTATCCGGACCAAAGCATCCTGAAGATCCGGTGAAAACAAAGCTCCTCCTGGGACCTGAGCTGGGCGTACTGGAGCTGTTGGGGTTGGAACTTCCTCCTCGATATGAACATGAGGTTCTGCCACTCGTGCTGCTGCTCGGGGCTGAGCTCTGCCCCTACCTTGGCCTCTAGTACGACCTCGACCTCGGCCTCTACCCCTAGCAGGAGCTGCCGCTGCTGGGACCTCGGGCTGCTGGTCAGTAGATGAGGATGCACGTGTCCTTACCATCTGCGGAAGAACAGAGTAGAAGTTCAATTAACATTTAAAAGATCAAGTCGCACGACCGGAAAGAATAAAGGGAATATTTTCCTAACTCCGTAGCCTCTGGAGGATAAATACAGACGTCTCCGTACCGATCCTTCGGACTCTACTAAGGTTGTTCGTGAGTTGTGAGACCTGTGCAACCTAGAGCTCTGATACCAACTTGTCACGACCTGGATTTCCCACCATCGGGGGTCATGATGGCGCCTACTAAATGGAAGCTAGGCAAGCCAAATATTAATTACACCTCCATTAATTACCAAATTCTTATTAAGACTTATTATTAAAACATATAAATCGCAGCGGAATAATCAAAATTAGCGGAAGACTTAGTCAAATATGATAAAGAAACCCCAAACATGATACACTACCCAAGACTGGTGTCACAATACTCACGAACTTCTAAGAATAATACACATAATTGTCTGAAAGAAAATACAAGCTGTTTATCTTGATTACATGAGATAACAGAATGAAAAGCATAGATAGAAGAGACAACGGGTCCTGCGGACGCCTGCAAGGCTACCTCGTAGTCTCAGTAGTCGAAAAATCCACAAGTCGCTACTGCCGCTGCTGCTGTCCGTAACATGTATCTGCGCAAAAAGAGCGCAGAGTGTAGTATCAGCACAACCGACCCCATGTGCTGGTAAGTGCCTGGCCTATCCCAGCGAACTAGTGACAAGGCTAAGGCCGGTCACCCACATAAACCTGTACAGTTGCAATATACATATATATACAATACATTTATAAGGAAATACTCTGCTCAGAAATAATAGTCAATAACTCGTGATATCCAGACTAATATAATCAACAGAATAAATCTTACTTTCATGTCTCAATTCCTTTTCTCATTTCATATCTCATGGTAGGCGTACCACCCGCTCCCAACTATCTCAGTAACTACATCTTGTGGTAGGCGTACCACCCGCTCCCAATTATATCAATAGGCTACCGGCAACTATGGCCAATGCCAAGATTTAAATCATTTTGTGGTCGGCGTGCCACACGATATCATTTCTTATTATATAAGTGGTCGGCGCGCCACACGATCCCAATTCATAAATATATATATATATATATATAAGTGGTCGGCGCGCCACACGATCCCAATTCATAAATATATATATATTACCGGCATTTAGCCAATAATCTTTGCATCAACAATATTTATAATTACCGGTTTTAAACCAATAATTGATAATAATTTCAACAATTTATCTCCATTACCGGTATACCACCAATAACTCTTAATCAACAATTTATTCATAACTAAATTCCTATTCCTTCGAGCTAGGATAGAACAAACACTTACCTCGAAAGTTTACGAATGATTCAATCTGTAGCAATGCCTTTTCCTTTCGAATTTGACTCCAATCCAATCGTATCTATACACAATTGATTTAATATCATCAATACTACTCAACAAACTAATTCCCAAGACCAATTACAACTTTTACAACATTCCGCCCGGAATAGTAATTTTCGACCCCGGGCCCACATGGTCGGAACTCGGGGTTAGGACCAAAATTCAGTTACCCATCCCCCCACAAGTTCATGTATATGATTTGTTTCAAAATCGGACCTCAATTCGAGGTCCAATTTCCCAATTTACGAAAAACCCTATATTTTAACAAAAACAAGAAATTCTACCATGAAAACCTTTGATTTCTATTGAAAAACATGTTTAATGATGTTAGGAATTGAAAGAATTAAGTAAAAAGTGACTTACAATTGTTTTGATGAAAAAGAAATCCGTGAAGAATCGCAAATGGGTGTTTTTGTTTTGTAAAAAGTGAAGAAATGAGTGAAAATCGTGTTTTACAGGTCTCTGTGTTCGCATTTGCGAACATGGGTTCGCAATTGCGAACCCCAACCAATTTTTGGAGTTTGAAAAATAAGCTAAGGCTGGGAAGTTCGCATTTGCGAACATTTGTTCGCATTTGCGAAGCCAAGGCAAATCTGGGAGCTTTGCAATTGCGAACATATGTTCGCAATTGCGAACTAGGCTGCTTCCAGGGACCTTCGCATTTGCGAAGAATGCTTCGCATTTGCGAAGCATGCCTTTTCACCGGAGGCCTCGCAATTGCGAGGTTTGGTTCGCATTTGCGAACCCAAACGGTCCTGGGCACCCTTCGCATTTGCGACCAAGGGTTCGCATTTGCGAACCCTGCCTTGACCTGCCACCTTCGCAATTGCGAGAAATACTTCGCAATTGCGAAGACAACGGCTGGGTGAAAAACCAGCAGTGCAAAAACTCAGAATTTCATCCAACGGCCTATCAAATCTTTACCCGAGCTCCCCGGCTCCAAACCAAATATGCACATTAACTCAAAAACATCATACGAACTTGCTCGCGCGATCAAATCGCTAAAATAACATCAAAACCAATGGATTGAGCCTTAAAACTCAAGAATTCTTTCAAATTTCATAATTTCCAAACTTTCCAATTTAAGGCCGAAATGCGTCAAACGACGTCCATTTTCAACCAAACTTTACAGGGAAGCGCTTAACCAATATATATGACCTGTACCGGGCGTCGTAACCAAAATATGAGCCCGATACGAGTACTTTTTAATCAAAAATCAGTTTCATTTTCCTTAAACATTTTCAGAAAACAATTTAACAGAAAAATTCTTTTACCGGGGTTCTAGACCTCGGATTTCAATTCCGGGCATATGCCCAAGTTCCATATTTTTCTACGGATTTTCCGAGACAGTCAAATCACGGATCCGGGTCCGTTTACCAAAAATGTTGACCAAAGTCAACCATATCAATATTAATATCAAAATTCTTCAACTTTTTCATATATTTCACATATTTCAACATAACTATTTTCCAGCTTTGCGCCCGGACTGTGCACGCAAGTCGAGGCAACTATAAATGAGGTTTTCAAGACCTCAAAAGCTCGGAATGATTAATAAAACAAGTGATGACCCTTTGGGTCGTCACAGATAGACACGAGATCAGAAGTAAATTTATATAGATATAATTGCCTACCAGAAGAGAAATGGGAAAAACTTAGAACACCCTTACCAGTAACAGGATTTAATAATGAAGGAAGTTTAATTATTCACAAATCAAAAAGTATAAAAATACAAATATGGGATAAAATATTTATTATAGAAGAAATATACAATTTTGAATTACCCACAAGAGATATTTTACTAGGAATACCATTCTTAGATAAACTATACCCACACGTAATAACTAAAACACATTGGTGGTATACAACACCATGCAAACAAAAAATAGGAGCAAAAAGCGTTCTAAAAAAGAAAAGAAATATAACTGATTGGATAAAAGGAAGTGAGAAAATAACACAAAAATTAGAAAATGAAAAATAAGATGATAATAAAATAGAATTAATTATTTTTTCAATAAATACAATTAAAATAATCCAAGAAAAACTAGAACCATTGTATAGTGAAAACCCATTACAAGGTTGGGAAAAACATAAAACAAAGGTAAAAATAGAGCTAATTGATGAAAATAGTATAATAACACAAAAACCTTTAAAATACAATTTTAAAGATTTAAATGAATTCAAAATACACATTGACGAGTTACTAGAACAAGGTTATATACAGGAGAGCAATAGTAAACATACAAGTCCAGCATTTATAGTAAATAAACATAGTGTCACGGCCCTAGTTCACCAATCGTGAACATGTCATGACGGCACCCAGTCCCCACGACTAGGTAAGCCTAACACGTTGCGAAATATACAAGTTTATGAACATTAAATAATAAATAACGGAAAAATAATATAAAAAGGAAATGTAAGATGTGCCGCTTGGAACATACACCCGTAAAACACTGTCACGACCCCAAATCCGGTCGTGATGGCGCCCAGCACCGACCCAGCCCGTCGTTACGGAAATTTCCACCCCGTTACCTTGCATTAACATATCTTATGCTTCTATATCGGTGTTAGAACCTATCGGGTGAGTTAGGAGTGAATTGAATTAAAAATGAAGCAAATAGCATGTTTGAAGGAAGTTTGAATATGGAAAGTCAACCTAGAGTTGACTATCGAGTTAGATTGCTCGGAATCGGATTCTGATGATTCGACTAGTTTCGAGGTATCATTTATGACTTAGGAGAGCAATCAGAATTGAATTTGGAGATCCGGTGTAGAAATAGGCTTGAATTGGCTAAGGTTGAATTTTGGCGAAATCCGATTGATAGGTGAGATTTTGACCCGAGAGTCTGAATGGAATTCCGACAGTTGCAGTAGCTCCGTTAGGTGATTTTGGATATGCCTGCAAAATTTCAAGTCATCCGGACATCGTTTGGTCGGGTTTTTGATTGAATGTGAATTTTTGAAATTAAAGTTAAACTTAAGCTTGAATTTGTTGAAAAAGGACGATTTTGATGTTAACGATAGAGTTTTGATGATTGGAACAAGTTTGAATGATTTTATAATAGGTTTTAGTACTTTTGGTTGAGGTCCCGGAGGCTTCGGGGTAAATTCGGATGCCCAACGGGTCATTTTTGGAAGATTTTTGCCGTTTTGAGCATAAATGTAATGATCCAAAGGTCTATTTTTTGTTCTAGAGATCCAAATTTGATTTCGAGACTTTGAGTATTTAAATAATGAATTATAGGACTGATCCGGAAATTTTGGTTTAATTTCATCAAGTCGCGATTGGGTTTTTGAGGCGAAACACGAGTTAATTGTTTAACGAGCAAAATTGATGTTGCACTTAGCAATGAGATCCAAATTCAGTTTTGTTTGAACCACTGGATCCGTATCAAAATTACGGAGTCATAGGAAAAAGAATCGTCGAATTCCGAGTTCGTATGATTGAGTTATAGCATTTTTAGTGAAATAAAAAGTTGCTGCAATTTTCTGGGGCAAATCTGGTATTTTCGCTTCTGCGATGAACAGTACCCGCAGAAGCGGGTGAACAGTGATTTTCCGCTTCTGCGATGAACAGTTCCGCAGAAGCGATGAACAGTGAAATCGCACCTGCGGTGAACAGTAACCGCAGATGCGAAAATCGCTGGACATTTAATTTGGGGCAATCCGAGATGTTTCTTCATTTTTGGAGCTATGGAGCTCGGATTGAAGCGATTTTCGAAGCGATTTTTACCATATGGATGGGGGTAAGTGTTCTCTATCCAAAAGTGATTATATTTAATGATTCCATGGTTATTTCCATCAAGTATTAGTGAATCAAATGGATGAAATCGGAGAAAATTTATAAACCTTTCAAAAACGAAAATTTAGGATTTGAAGGGTCATTTGTGGTCCGATTTGGGAGTTCTTGGTATGTACAGACTCGTAGAGAGATGAGGATTCCGAAAATATGTGTTTCGAAATTTTTCGAGATGTGGGCCTGGGGCTCAAGTTTTGCCAAATTTCGTGATTTTTGATATTTTTCGAGTTCTTTCGATTGGGTTATGTTCCATTAGCCTATTTTGATATATTTGTACTGATTTTGACTAGTTTTGACGTGCGTGGATGCCGGTTCGAGGAGCTAAGGCGTCGAGGGCATGAGTTTTCGTCGGTTCGAGGTGGGTAATTCTTGTAAATGATGTCCTGAGGGTTAGTAAACCCCGGACTTGCACATCTTAGTGTTGTGTTGAGGTGACTTGCACGCCGGATAACGGGCGTGGGGTAGAGCACCATTGGGGATCGTGACTTGGTCCGTCCCGCATAATAAATAATAACACCTAATTGTTGAAATGAATTGGACTAATTATCATGTTTGGCCTTCGTGCCGATTATTTGAATCCTTCATGGATTAGTATCATTGTCTTGATAACACTGTACATATTTTTATCTAAATTTAAGGTTTTAAATGGTATTTTTGCTATTCAGCATTCTTATAAGGTTATGAAAAACTTGAACAAGGTCTTAATAATATTTTAGTTGTGAGCTAATGTGATATTGTTGCCCGTAGGGCTTTCTTGATTATTTGTTAGACTGATTGGGCCGAGGGTCATATGTTAGGGCATGACATTTCATGTGAGCATATGCATACACATGCATGGATCGGACTGCACGCCGCGGTGGTATACGGATCGGGCTGCGCGCCGCAGCAGGTGTGATATTAATATTGTGCTTGGGCTGTAGGAGCCCCTCCGGAGTCTGAACCCCCACGGTGAGCACGGGTACCCAAATTGGATCGGGCTACACGCCGTAGCGGTCATATGCATTGCATGGCATACATACATTGGTTTACGTGTACTACGTGGCATAACATTCAGTACTCACACATTACTGGCACACATGCATTAGTTGCCTTATTGAGCAGATCTCCTGGTGTAAATTGATAAGGAGTGCTGAGCCCGAGGGGCTGATTTGAGTACGGACTTGCACTGCTTGAGATTGTATCCAGGTATTGGTATATTATTATGAAAGAAAGTAGCTAAAATTGAGATTTCTAAATAATCTACTCACATATGCTGAAAAGGAATAAAATGATAGTGTTTTGAAGTTTAATGATAGTTATGTATTGTGTAGCAAGAGATAGTGCCTTGCGTGGTTTTCTTCCCTTCAACATTATTTACTTTTATTACCGCTGAGTTGGAAGTACTCACACCCGACTCCCTACACCTTGTGTGCAGATCCAGGTACATTACATCAGAGCTAATTTCCATTACGGCTCGGGAGTGCTTTTGGACAGTCGAGGTAGCTGCCAGCGTTCGCAGGACCTGATTCTCCGGTTTGTCTATATTTTGTTCTGATCATCCCACACTTGTGCACAGTTATATTCACTATTTACACTTGTATATTCGGTAGAGGCTCATGACTCTTGACCCTTCGGTCTATGGGAGTTGGCACATGTTGGGACTTGGTTCCCTGTTTTAAATATATCTATCACTGTTGTGCTTAAATTGGATAAAGTGAGCTTATGGCTCCGTGATTGTTGTTAATTGGTCAGGCTGGCCTAGCAGTGTGCTGGGCGCCATCACGGCCGGATTTGGGGTCGTGACAAGTTGGTATCAGAGCCTAGGTTTACTAGGCCTCATGAGTCTTGAGACGGTTAGTAGAGTCTTGTGGATCGGTACGGGGACGCATGTACTTATCCTCGGGAGGCTGCGAACCTTTAGGAAACACTTCACATTTCTTGGAATTCTTATCGTGCGTACTTGATTCAGCTTGAGATATGCTTTTGAAATTCCTTCCGCACGTCTGTGTATGCATCGAGCGCTCAGTAATATAAGTGCCTTATGTGTAGTGGAACGAGTTCAAACTCGGGAAGACTAAAATGATTATGCTATGTGTATCCTGGTGGAAGGTATTGTGCTGAAATGCTAAATTGAGGCGAGATAGGTGGATTGGTTCTCATGTGTAATTGAAAGGTAGTTGATATGTGTTATGATTCGAGCAGGTACAACGCATGTTCACGTACCAAATATGATAATATGATTTGTGTAGTATTGAGACTAATGTTGTCGATATGCATTGTGATGTCTTGTCGAGTTGTGAATGTATTGCTAGGATGGTTTTGGTGATTCTCTGGCAAGTGGATAGGCCAATTTACAAAGGGAACTCTGCCGAAATGTTTGGAAAATTTGGGACTTAGAAAAGATTTTGTCACCTAAAGAGGGGGCGTAACTGTTGTGTGTGAATGAATGCAAGAATTGCAAAAGAGTTAATATTTCCTGATGATTCGAATCTCTGCCGAAGCTTGTAAATGACTTGAGTTTAATCTAACTAGAACTTTGTGGCATCATTTGAGTAAGAATGCTATGAGTAGCTAGAAGTGCCTTGATGTATGACTCCGAGCTAAGTTGGGGAGGTTGTTATTGATTAACTAATTGCACTGTTGTGTGCTGTGTTGGCTCTGTCTCTAGGTATGTTGGGAAATTTTGATAAAGGTTATGGTGCTTCGTAGATGTGAAGAAATACTAGGATGTTTTGAACTGATGTTGGTAATGAATGTTCGGTGTATAGAAAGTTAAGATAGCTAATTGCGTTTGTATGTAATCATGATCTGCATTGTCAGAGTTCTAACAAGGCACGAGTGGTCCTTCTCAATAGGACATTTGAATTATAGCTGAATAAGGGTGAATGATGTCCGAGAATGGTTTTGCAGTGTTCAAGATTTTGCTTGTAACAGTCAGGTGCCTTAAGATTTGTGTATGTGGCTAAAGATGGAGGTTTCGTTAGAGAAGATCAAGGCTTGTGTTATATCATGTGAATGATGGGATTCTAGGTATCCGTATGGGGAAGTAATGATAACTTTTTAAAAAAAAATCGCGGGAAGTTCATCAAAATAAAGTATGGTAGAATGTGGTACTTTTGGGAAACATTGAGAGGGTATTCAGTGGCATATGGGTCTTAGACCGTGTGGTCTTGTGTATGAGTCTCGTGTGGTAACATGAGTTGATGTATTATGGTACTATAGTAAAGACTGATATGAAATTAGAGATGAATCAGAAAGGAAACTGGGTAAATGGAACGACTTGTTAATAAACGAGAATGGTATAAAAAGGAATACGATTGATTCCTGGTGTGTGGTTGAAGTAATGAGTCTTGCAGACATTGCAGCAAAGCCCTTGAGTGCTGGCAGTCGTGTAACCCGATATGGGTATAATATAGGTATAAGGACTCAGTCCTGGCAGTTAAACTTATGCAACGAATCGGAAGAAATAGTTTGTGATGTGTTTTATCATGGTTTGAAAATGAGTATACTCCTGTCGGTATGCGAAGCGTGGAATGTGTAATGAGTTTTCTTCTATATGGGATCACGAAAGTCCTTGACTAGTGGAGTGCGACGATGTTGAGGCGGAGGAAAGGGATATGAATTTCCATGTTGTCTTAGTGTGATATGGCATACACGATGTGTTATGGAAAGGTGATAATGGTATATTCTAGATTTTGAGATCAGTGCATAATATATGGGAAGTCAATAAAGATTATTGAGCAGCGCGGACAGCTGCAGGTGAATTAAGAATCGATCTTTCCGATGATTTAAGAAAATGGTACTGCTATTCTATTAACTTGGCAGGGAATATGATCCAAAAAGGACAAGGTATGTAAACTGATGATATCCAGTGGTATGGTGGTATTCTCTTGTTGGATCGACAATAATGACTGAGTCGTTGATGACATAGTGAAATTTCTGAATGGCTGTCGTGGTATGAATGGACGCTTGATGTGCGTTATGTATTCGTACGGTGGAGTGTGGAACCAGGTATAGCGATTCATGTGTTACATATGTGTTGGAGACTAGAAGTTCTCGTCATCCGCCTATGCAGTGGTTGTATATCGCGTGTATCGGCACCGTTTTGTGATTATTGGAAATCGGAAGCCTTAGTGGCTCTCTCTTAGCTTGATATGATGAATTTGGGTTATGATACCTTATTTCAGACTGGTTGACATAAGTCAGGTCGTCTAGACAAATGTGATATGGACTATGTCGGAAAATGGCACAAATTGCGTAGCGGAGAGCATCAGAGTATGCTCCAACAGAGTAGTTGTACCCAGGACCAGCGGACGGCTGGTAGGCATTGCTTTGTCAGTTGGACCTTAGGGGCGGATGTTAGTGTAGAGGTATCTACCATTGATTCAGTTCCAGTATTGAGAAACGTTGTCAGATGCGTTTCATGTGGCCGAGCTTGAGGCTATATATATATATATATATATATATATATATATATATATATATATATATATATATATATATATATATGTTTATTGTAATGAGAAAATTTGACTTGATATGCATTTCCTTTTTGCGAGATTTATGCATGGATCGGGTGGCACGCCGCCACGGGTATGTCATTGGAGCGGGTTGCACGCCGCGACAGAATATTGTGAAAATATAGTTAGTTATATGCTACTGGGTATACAATACTTCCCCACTTCTGAGGAAAAGTCCGTTTTGAGTATCACTTGGCAAATGGCACGTCGGTTGTGTCCTTTCGGGATTTGATAGCATACGTTAATTGTTTCACCGTGGGTGAGGTTGATTGCATGGGTTCAAGACCTAGATCTGTGCGTGCCTGACCGTTTTGAGCTTAGTGGCTTGAGGTGCTTCATGAGTAATAACGTTGGGATAGAATCACGAATCGTGGCAAGGCCACGTGATGTTATGACCTCTCGAAGAGGATTCGGGTACTCTATTTCTATGATACGAGACGCGATCTCAGATCTATGTTATGATGGCATAGAGGAATTGAATTGCAGCTCTTTTGTTGGAGACAATTATCATGATTTGAGCTGTCATGATTCGAGTGTGTGCAGACGTTTCTATTGGAGCCTATGTTGTGCTCATCACGGCTTAGGCCGGTGGTTGAGATGTCATGTCACCAGTGTGGTGTGTTATGATCGAAATGACCGTTGGAGCCAATAATGAGTGTGAGTATATGTGATTCCAGCTAGTATTTGGTTATTGTGGCCAATTGTTGTGATTAGAGACTATCGTCTCGAGTGAATGGGTTGTCGATACATCATATGATCTCACCCGGAGTAGTGAATATGGGTTATTGCAGTGGATTCGAGTGTATCCTGAGTATAGGCATGGGATTTGCATTGGGCATATGATTTCAGAAAGTACAATGTGATTTATGGTTCGGATGGTCTTTGAAATTTTGACTACATTGTGTTTTCGGACTTATGTGAGATAGGGTGACGTATGATCGCCTGAAATTATGCTTGGTAAGGTCATTCAGCTATTGGGTGGCTTCTAGTACAACTCCGAGTCCGCTCGAGGACGAGCGTTTGTTTAAGTTGGGGAGAATGTAACGACCCGGCCCGTCGTTACGGAAATTTCCACCCCGTTACCTTGCATTAACATATTTTATGCTTCTATATCAGTGTTAGAACCTATCGTGTGAGTTAGGAGTGAATTGAATTAAAAATGAAGCAAATAGCATGTTTGAAGGAAGTTTGAATATGGAAAGTCAACCTAGAGTTGACTATCAAGTTAGAGTGCTCGGAATCGGATTCTGATGATTTGACTAGTTTCGAGGGATCATTTATGACTTAGGAGAGCAATCGGAATTGAATTTGGAGATCCGGTGTAGAAATAGGCTTGAATTGGCTAAGGTTGAATTTTGGCGAAATCCGATCGATAGGTGAGATTTTGACACGTGAGTCGGAATGGAATTCCGACAGTTGCAGTAGCTCCGTTAGGTGATTTTGGATATGCCTGCAAAATTTCAAGTCATTCGGACATCGTTTGGTCGGGTTTTTGATCGAATGTGAATTTTTGAAATTAAAGTTAAACTTAAGCTTGAATTTGTTGAAAAAGGACAATTTTGATGTTAACGATAGAGTTTTGATGATTGGAACAAGTTTGAATGATGTTATAAGAGGTGTTAGTACTTTTGGTTGAGGTCCCGGAGGCTTCGAGGTAAATTCGGATGCCCAACGGGTCATTTTTGGAAGATTTTTGCCGTTTTGAGCATAAATGTAATGATCCAAAGGTCTATTTTTAGTTCTAGAGATCCAAATTTGATTTCGAGACTTTGAGAATTTAAATAATGAATTATAGGACTGATCCGAAAATTTTGGTTTAATTTCATCAAGTCGCGATTGGGTTTTTGAGGCGAAACACGAGTTAATTGTTTAACGAGCAAAATTGATGTTGCACTTAGAAAATTAGATCCAAATTCAGTTTTGTTTGAACCACTGGATCCGTATCAAAATTACGGAGTCAGAGGAAAAAGAATCGTCGAATTCCGAGTTCGTATGATTGAGTTATAGCATTTTTAGTGAAATAAAAAGCTGCTGCAATTTTCTGGGGCAAATCTGGTATTTTCGCTTCTGCGATGAACAGTACCCGCAGAAGCGGGTGAACAGTGATTTTTCGCTTCTGCGATGAACAGTTCCGCAGAAGCGATGAACAGTGAAATCGCACCTGCGGTGAACAGTAACCGCAGATGCGAAAATCGCTGGACATTTAATTTGGGGCAGTCCGAGATGTTTCTTCATTTTTGGAGCTATGGAGCTCGGATTGAAGCGATTTTCGAAGCGATTTTCACCATATGGATGGGGGTAAGTATTCTCTATCCAAAAGTGATTATATTTAATGATTCCATGGTTATTTTCATCAAGTATTAGTGAATCAAATGGATTAAATCGGAGAAAATTTATAAACCTTTCAAAAACGAAAATTTAGGATTTGAAGGGTCATTTGTGGTCCGATTTAGGAGTTCTTGGTATGTACGGACTCGTAGAGAGACGAGGATTCCGAAAATATGAGTTTCAAAATTTTCCGAGATGTGGGCCCGGGGCTCGGGTTTTGCCAAATTTCGTGATTTTTGATATTTTTCGAGTTCTTTCGATTGGGTTATGTTCCATTAGCCTATTTTGATATATTTGTACTGATTTTGACTAGTTTTGACGTGTGTGGATGCCGGTTCGAGGAGCTAAGGCGTCACGGGCATGAGTTTTCGTCGGTTCGAGGTAGGTAATTCTTGTAAATGATGTCCTGAGGGTTAGTAAACCCCGGACTTGCACATCTTAGTGCTGTGTTGAGGTGACTTGCACGCCGGATAACGGGCGTGGGGTAGAGCACCATTGGCGATCGTGACTTGGTCCGTCCCGCATAATAAATAATAACACCTAATTGTTGAAATGAATTGGACTAATTATCATGTTTGGGCTTCGTGCCGATTATTTGAATCCTTCATGGATTAGTATCATTGTCTTGATAACACTGTACATATTTTTATCTAAATTTAAGGTTTTAAATGGTATTTTTGCTATTCGGCATTCTTATAAGGTTATGAAAAACTTGAACAAGGTCTTAATAATATTTTAGCTGTGAGCTAATGTGATATTGTTGCCCGTAGGGCTTTCTTGATTATTTGTTAGGCTGATTGGGCCGAGGGCCATATGTTAGGGCATGACATTTCATGTGAGCATATGCATACACATGCATGGATCGGACTGCACGCCGCAGTGTGTGATATTAATAGTGTGCTTGGGCTGTAGGAGCCCCTCCGGAGTCTGAACCCCCATAGTGAGCACGAGTACCCAAATTGGATCGGGCTACACGCCGTAGCGGTCATATGCATTGCATGGCATACATACATTGGTTTACGTGTACTACGTGGCATAACATTCAGGCACTCATACATTACTGGCACACATGCATTAGTTGCCTTATTGACCGGATCTCCTGGTGTAAATTGATAAGGAGTGCTGAGCCCGAGGGGCTGATTTGAGTGCGGACTTGCCTTGCTTGAGATTGTATCCAGGTATTGGTATATTATTATGAAAGAAAGTAGCTAAAATTGAGATTTCTAAATAATCTACTCACGTATGATTAAAAGGAATAAAATGATAGTGTTTTGAAGTTTTATGATAGTTACGTATTGTGTAGCAAGAGATAGTGCCTTGCGTGGTTTTCTTCCCTTCGAGCATTATTTACTTTTATTACCGGCTGAGTTGGTAGTACTCACACCGACTCCTGCACCTTGTGTGCGGATCCGGGTACATTACGGCGGAGCTGATTCCATTGCGGCTCGGTAGTGCTTTTGGACAATCGAGGTAGGCTGCCGGCGTTCGCGGGACACGATTCTCCGGTTGTCTATATTTTGTTCAGATCATCCCACACTTGTGCAGAGTTATATTCACTATTTACACTTGTATATTCCGTAGAGGCTCATGACTCTTGACCGCTCGGTCTATGGGAGTTGGCACGTGTTGGGACTTGGTTCCCTGTTTTTAATATGTATCTATCACTTGTTGAATTATTTCCGTATGCTTAAATTGGATAAAGTGAACTTATGGCTCTGTGATTGTTGTTAATTGGTCAGGCTGGTCTAGCAGTGTGCTGGGCGCCATCACGACCGGATTTGGGATCGTGACAAGCACACTGCTAGGCCAGCCTGGCCAATTAACAACAATCACGGAGCCATAAGCTCACTTTATCCAACTTAAGCATAACGGAATAATTCAACAGTGATAGATACATATTAAAAATAGGGAACCAAATCCCAACATGTGCCAACTCCCATAGACCGAAGGGTCAAGAGTCATGAGCCTCTACAGAGTATACAAAGTGTAATTAGTGAATATAACTGTGCGCAAGTGTGTGATGATAAGAACACAATATAGACAAACTGGAGAATCAGGTCCTGCGAACGCTGGCAGCTACCTCGACTGTCCAATAGCACTCCCGAGCCGTAATAGAATCAGCTTTGCTGTAAAGTACCTGGATCTGCACACAAGGTGATGGGAGTCGGGTGTGAGTACTCCAACTCAGCGGTAATAAAAGTAAATAATGCTGAAGGGAAGAAAACCACGCAAGGCACTATCTCATGCTACACAATACAGAACTATCTTTTTATCCCTTTCAAGCATATGTGAGTAGATTATTTAGAAATCTCAATTTTTAGCTACTTTCTTTCATAATAATATACCAATACCTGGATACAACCTCAAGCAGTGCAAGTCCGCACTCAAATCAGCCCCTCGGGCTCAGCACTCCTTATCAATTTACACCAGGAGATCTGGTCAATAAGGCAACTAATGCATGTGTGCCAGTAATGTATGAGTGTTGAATGTTACGCCACGTAGTACACGTAAACCAATGTATGTATGCCATGCAATGCATATGACCGCTATGGCGCGTAGCCCGATCCAATTTGGGTACCCGTGCTCACTGTGGGGGTTCAGACTCCGGAGGGGCTCCTACAGCCCAAGCACAATATTAATATCACACCTGCTGCGGCACGCAGCCCGATCCGTATACCACTGCGGCGTGCAGTCCGATCCATGCATGTGTATGCATATTCTCACATGAAATGTCATGCCCTAACATATGGCCCTCGGCCCAATCAGTCTAACAAATAATCAAGAAAACCCTACGGGCAACAATATCATATTAGCTCACAGCTAAAAATGTTATTAAGACCTTGTTCAAGTTTTTCATAACCTTATAAAAATGCTGATTAGCAAAATACCATTTTAAACCTTAAATTTAGAATAAAATATGCACAGTGTTATGAAGACAGTGATACCAATCCCTGAAGGATTCAAATAATTGGCACGAAGCCCAAACATGATAATTAGTCCAATTCATTTCAACAATTAGGTGTTATTATTTATTACGCGGGACGGACCAAGTCACGATCCCCAATGGTGCTCTACCCCACGCCCGTTATCCGGCACGCAAGTCACCTCAACACAACACTAAGATGTGCAAGTCCGGGGTTTACTAACCCTCAGGACATCATTTACAAGTATTACCCACCTCGAACCGACGAAAGCTCATGCCCGCGACGCCTTAGCTCCTCGAACCGGCATCCACACACGTCAAAACTAGCACAAATCAGCACAAATATATCAAAATAGGCTAATGGAACATAACTCAATCGAAAGAACTCGAAAAATATCAAAAATCACGAAATCGGCAAAACCCGAGCCCCGGGCCCACATCTCGAAAAACTTCGAAACTCATATTTCCAGAACCCTCGTCTCGCCACGAGTCCATACATATAAAATTTACCAAAATCGGAGTTCGATTGGCCTTTCAAAACCCAAATTTTTGTTTTCAATATCTAGGCCACAATCCTTCACAATTTCTACCCAAATTCATGAAGATTGATGTTAATTCTACCATAAAATGATGTTTTTGAGTCAAGAAACTTACCTACGATGAATACCCGATGATTTCCCAGCGTTTTCCCGTGATTTCTTCTCTCTAGGGCTCAAAAATTATGTTTTGGGGTGTGAAACACACGAGCCCTCTGTTTTGCAATTAAACTCACTGCCTTGGAATTTAACTCTACGCGTTCGCGATGTTCCTCACACGAACGTGATGTCCTGATCGATTACTTCATCGCGAACGCGACGACCTATCACGCGTCCGCGAAGTTCATTTCCCCCAGCCACCGGATTTCTTCTACGCGAACGTGGTCCTCTCTCACGCGAACGCGTTGCATTGGCCTATCTGGCCTTTGCGAACGCAGGCCTTGCCCTCGCGAACGCGAAGGCTAAAATCGTGCCCAGAGATCTGCAATTTACAGCAAACTTTTCTTTGCTTCAAAATACCGGATGATGGTCCGGATTCACCCCGAGGCCCCCGGGACCCCAACGAAAACCACCAACATACTCCAAAACACGATACGAACTTGTTCCAATCATAAAAACACCATCCTAAACATCAAAATCACCAATTACACACGGATTCAAGCCTAAGTTTCTTCAAAATTTCCGAATTGCTCATTCAATAAAAAAACCGGACCAAACGACGTCCGAATGACCTAAACATTTGCAGACATATCCAAAATCACATAACGAAGCTACAGAAATTGTCGGAATTCCATTCCGACCCCCGGATCAAAATATCACCTACCATTCGGTTTTCGCCAAAATTCAACTTTAGCCAATTCAAGCCTAATACTACACCGGACCTCCAAATTCAATTCCGATCGCTCCCCTAAGTCATAAATGATCTCCCAAAACTAGTCGAATCATCAGAATCCGATTCCGAGCAATCTAACTCGATAGTCAACTCTAGGTTGACTTTCCATATTCAAACTTCCTTCAAACATGCTATTTGCTTCATTTCCAATTCAATTCACTCCTAAATCACCCGATAGGTTCTAACACTGATATAGAAGCATAAGATATGTTAATGCAACATAACGGGGTGGTAATTCCCGTAACGACGGGCCGGGTCATTACATTCTCCCTAACTTAAACAAACGCTCGTCCTCGAGCGGACTCAGAGTTGTACTAGAAGCAACCCAATAGCTGAATGACCTTACCAAGCATATACTCGGGCGATCATACGTCACCCTATCTCACATAAGTCCGAAAACACCATATAGTCAAAATTTCACGGACCATCTGAACCATAAATTACATTGCACTTTCTGAAATCATATGCCAAATGCTAATCCCATGCCTATACTCAGGATACACTCGAATCCACTGCAATAACCCATATTCACAACTCCGGGTGAGATCATATGATGTATCAACAACCCAATCACTTGAGACGATAGTCTCTAATCACAACAACTGGCCACAATCACCAAATACTAGCTGAAAACCTCTTTTATTAGATAGAGTCTTATTCTAACACCTCCATATCCTGCCCACGGCAGCAGAAGCACGCGATATACCGAGCCCATCTCTCAGGTTAGCCATTCATGAATCTATTTCCCTTTTTAAAACTGGTACCACAATAGGTTTCGGAGCCAAACCTCGATTTTTACCTTTCTAACAAGTTAAGATCCAATATGCTTGTATTCATTAATGACTCCAATGGTCATTTCGATCATAACACACCACACTGGTGACATGACATCTCAACCACCGGCCTAAGCAGCGACGAGCACAACATAGGCTCCAATAGAAACGTCTGCACACACTCGAATCATGACAGCTCAAATCATGACAACTGTCTCCAGCAATTAGAGCTGCAATTTAATCCCTCTATGCCATCATAATATAGAACTGAGATCGCGTCTCGTATTATAGAAATAAAGTACCTGAATCCTCCTCGAGAGGTCATAACATCACGTGGCCTTGCCACGATTCGTGATTCTATCCCAATGTTATTACTCATGAAGCACCTCAAGCCACTAAGCTCAAAACGGTTAGCCACGCACAGATCTAGGTCTAGAAACAAAGCAATCAACCTTGCCCTCAGGTGAAACAATTAACGTATGCTATTAAATCCTGAAAGGACACAACCGATGTGCCATTCACCAATCGATACTCAAAACGGTCTTTTCCTCAGAAGCGAGGAAGTATTGTATACCAGGTAGCATATAACTAACTATATTTTCACAATATTCTATTGCGGCGTGCAACCCGCTCCAACGACATACCCGTGGCGGCGTGCCACCCGATCCGGATACCATACCTGTGGCGGCGTGCCACCCGATCCAAATAATCCGTCGCAAAAAGGAAATGCATATCGAGTCGAATTTTCTCATTACAACAAACATATATATATATATAGCCTCATGCTCGGCCACATGAAACGCATCTGACAACGTTTCTCAATACTGGAACTGATTCAATGGTGGATACCTCTACACTGATATCCGCCACTAAGGTCCAACTGACAAAGCAATGCCTACCGGCCGTCCGCTGGTCCTGGGTACAACTACTCTATTGGAGCATACTCGATGTTTTTTGCTACGCAATTTGTGCCATTTTCCGATATAGCCCATATCATGTTAGTCTTGATAATCTGACCCATGACAATCAGTCAGCAATCAAGTATCATAATCCGAATTCGTCTTATCGAGTTAAGAGAGAGCCTCTAAGGCTTCCGATTTCCAATAATCACAAAACGGTGCCGATGCACACGATATACAACCACTACATAGGCGGATTAACGAGAACTTCTGGTCTCCAACACATATATAACACATGAATCACCATGCTTGATTCCGTACTTCACCATACAATACATAACGCACATCAAGCGTCCATTCATACCACGAAAGCCATTCAGAAATTTCACTATGCCATCAACGACTCAATTATTATAGTCGATCCAACAAGAGAATACCACCATATCACTGGATATTATCAGTTTGCATTACCTTGTCCTTTTGGACCATATACCCTGCCAAATTACTAGAATAGCAGTACCATTTTCCTTAATCACTAGAAAGATCGATTCTTTAAATCACCTGCAGCTGCCCGCGCTGCTAAATAATTTTAATGACTCCCCATATATTATGAACTGATTTCAAAACCTTGAATATGTCATTATCAACTTTCCATAACACATCGTGTATAACATTTCACACTAAGACAACATGGAAATTCATATCCCTTTCCTCCGCCTCAACATCGGCGCACTCAACTAGTCAAGGACTTTCGTGATCCCATATAGAAGAAAACTCATTACACATTCCACGTTTCGCATACCGACAGGAATATACTCATCTTCAAACCTTGATAAAACACATCACAAACTCTTCTTCCCATTCGTTGCATAAGTTTAACTGCCAGGTACCCATATCAAGTTACACAACTGCCAGCACTCAAGAGCTTTGCTGCAATGTCTGCAAGACTCATTACTTCAACCACGTACCAGGAATCAATTGTATTCCTTTTTATACCATTGTGGTTTATTAACAAGTTGTTCCATTTACCCAGTTTCCTTTCTGATTCATCTCTAATTTCATATCAGTCTTTACTGTAGTACGACAATGCCTCAACCATTTTTACCACACAAGACTCGTACACAAGACCACACGGTCTAAGACCCATAGGCCACTGAATACTCTCTCAGTTTTCCCAGAAGTACCACGTTCTACCACACTTTATTTTGATGAACTTCCCGCGATTTTTAAATTGTTATCATTACTTCCCAATGCGGATACGTAGAATCCCATCATTCACATGATATAACACAAGCCTTGATCTTTTCTAACGAAACCGCCATCTTTATCCACATACACAATCTTAAGGCACCCGACTGTAATAAGCAAAATCTTGAACATTGCAAACCATTCATACAATACTTCCACGACTCAACAAGATATCACAATGTATTTCAACAACATTAAATCTTAATACTACACGAACCATATTATCACAATTTATACTTGAACCTGCGCTGTATCTGCTCGAATCATAACACATATCAAATACCTTTCAATTACACATGAGGATCAACCCTCCTACTTCTTCTCAATTTAGCATTTCATCACGATACCTTCCACCAGGATACACATAGCAAGGTCACTTTAGTCTTCCTGAGTTTAAACTCGTTCCACTACACATAGTGCACATTACATTTCCGCTAAGAGGCAATGAACATATTTCTCACGCCCATAACTAAGGCTACATATCAAATCACAACAAGAACTGAATACCTTACATCTCTCCCATTATCAAACTACAATTTTCACAATAAAGATCAATACCGATCGTATGAACTTCATAAATCCGACTCGCGAAATCAGTACTTTGGTGCTCAAGCCATAGATAAGGATCTGGCATCGAGCCCTCCCGACTGGTCCAACATGAATTCACGGAGATTATATCTCGCCCCTCGACCGGGGAATCGCAAGCCGTGGAAGGAATTTCAAAAATTATATCTCAAGCTGAATCAAGTGCGCACGATAAGAATTCCAAGAAATGTGAAGTGTTTCCTAAAGGTTCGCAGCCTCCCGAGGATAAGTACATGCGTCCCCGTACCAATCCATAAGACTCTACTAACCGGCTCAAGACTCACGAGGCCTAGTAAACCTAGGCTCTGATACTAACTTGTCACGACCCCAAATCCGGTCGTGATGGCACCAAGCACACTACTAGGCCAGCCTGGCCAATTAACAACAATCACGGAGCCATAAGCTCACATTATCCAACTTAAGCATAACGGAATAATTCAACAGTGATCGATACATAATAAAAACAGGGAACCAAGTCCCAACACGTGCCAACTCCCATAGACCGAAGGTTCAAGAGTCATGAGCCTTTACAGAGTATACAAAGTGTAATTAGTGAAAATAACTGTGCGCAAGTGTGGGATAATCAGAACAAAAATACAGACAAACTGGAGAATCAGGTCCTGCGAACGCTGGCAGCTACTTCGACTGTCCAAAAGCACTCCCGAGCCGCAATCACTGTGATGTACCTGGATCTGCACACAAGGTGCAGGGAGTCGGGTGTGAGTACTTCCAACTCAGCAGTAATAAAAGTAAATAATGCTGAAAGGAAGAAAACCACGATAGGCACTATCTCATGCTACACAATACAGAACTATCTTTTTATCCCTTTCAAGCATATGTGAGTAGATTATTTAGAAATCTCAATTTTTAGCTACTTTCTTTCATAATAATATACCAATACCTGGATACAACCTCAAGCAGTGCAAGTCCGCACTCAAATCAGCCCCTCGGGCTCAGCACTCCTTATCAATTTACACCAGGAGATCTGGTCAATAAGGCAACTAATGCATGTGTGCCGGTAATGTATGAGTGTTGAATGTTATGCCACGTAGTACATATAAACCAATGTATGTATGCCATGCAATGCATATGACCGCTACGGCGTGTAGCCCGATCCAATTTGGGTACCCGTGCTCACTGTGGGGGTTCAGACTCCGGAGGGGCTCCTACAGCCCAAGCACGATATTAATATCACACCTGTTGCGGCGCGCAGCCCGATCCGTATACCACTGCGGCGTGCAGTCCGATCCATGCATGTGTATGCATATGCTCACATGAAATGTCATGCCCTAACATATGGCCCTCGGCCCAATCAGTCTAACAAATAATCAAGAAAGCCCTACGGGCAACAATATCATATTAGCTCACAGCTAAAAAATGTTATTAAGACCTTGTTCAAGTTTTTCATAACCTTATAAAAATGCTGAATAGCAAAATACCATTTTAAACCTTAAATTTAGAATAAAATATGCACAATGTTATCAAAACAATGATACGAATCCCTGAAGGATTCAAATAATTGGCACGAAGCCCAAACATGATAATTAGTCCAATTCATTTCAACAATTAGGTGTTATTATTTATTACGCGGGACGGACCATGTCACGATCCCCAATGGTGCTCTACCCCACACCCGTTATCCGGCGTACAAGTCACCTCAACACAGGACTAAGATGTGCAAGTTCGGGGTTTACCAACCCTCAGGACATCATTTACAAGTATTACCCACCTCGAACTGACGAAAGCTCATGCCCGCGACGCCTTGGCTCCTCGAACCGGCATCCACGCACGTCAAAACTAGCATAAATCAGCACAAATATATCAAAATAGGCTAATGGAACATAACTCAATCGAAAGAACTCGAAAAATATCAAATATCACGAAATTGGCAAAACCCGAGCCCCGGGACCACATCTCGAAAAACTTCGAAACTCATATTTCCGGAACCCTCGTCTCGCCACGAGTCCATACATATAAAATTTACCAAAATCGGAGTTCGATTGGCCTTTCAAAACCCAAATTTTCGTTTTCAATATCTAGGCCACAATCCTTCACAATTTCTACCCAAATTCATGAAGATTGATGTTAATTCTACCATAAAATGATGTTTTTGAGTCAAGAAACTTGCCTTCGATGAATACCCGATGATTTCCCAGTGTTTTCCCGTGATTTCTTCTCTCTAGGGCTCAAAAATTATGTTTTGGGGTGTGAAACCCGCGAGCCCTTTGTTCTGCAATTAAACTCACTGCCTGGGAATTTAACTCTACGCGTTCGCGATGTCCCTCACGCGAACGCGATGTCCTGATCGATTACATCATCGTGAACGCGACGACCTATCACGCGTCCGCGAAGTTCATTTCCCCCAACCACCAGATTTCTTCTACGCGAACGCGGCCCTCTCTCACGCGAACGCGTTGCATTTGCCTATCTAGCCTTCGCGAACGCGGTCCTTGCCCTCGCAAACGCGAAGGCTAAAATCGTGCCCAGAGATCTGCAATTTACAGCAAACTTTTCTTTGCTTCAAAATGCTGGATGATGGTCTGGATTCACCCCGAGGCCCCCGGGACCCCAACGAAAACCACCAACATACTCCAAAACACGATACAAACTTGTTCCAATCATAAAAACACCATCCTAAACATCAAAATCACCACTTACACACGGATTCAAGCCTAAGTTTCTTTAAAATTTCCGAATTGCTCATTCAATAAAAAAACCGGACCAAACGACGTCCGAATGACCTGAAAGTTTGCAGACATATCCAAAATCACATAACGAAGCTACAGAAATTGTCGGAATTCCATTCCGACCCCCGGATCAAAATATCACCTACCGTTCGGTTTTCGCCAAAATTCAACCTTAGCCAATTCAAGCCTATTTCTACACCGGATCTCCAAATTCAATTGCGATTGCTCTCCTAAGTCATAAATGATCCCTCGAAACTAGTCGAATCATGAGAATCCGATTCCGAGCACTCTAACTCGATAGTCAACTCTAGGTTGACTTTCCATATTCAAACTTCCTTCAAACATGCTATTTGCTTCATTTCCAATTCAATTCACTCCTAGCTCACCCGATAGGTTCTAACACTAATATAGAAGCATAAGATATGTTAATGCAACATAGCGGGGTGGTAATTCCCGTAACGACGGGCCGGGTCGTTACAAACACACTGTATAAAACACCACCAAGACCCGAAATCCCACGGGCAACACAGACTAAAAGAGAGTATACAACTGTGGCTCTATGTGTAAAGAGTATCTAACAACGAAATGAAGGAAAACATCTACTAATACTATCAGAATAGAAGGAGGGCCTCCGGATCCGCGGACGTAGAAGATCATACCTCGAGGTCTCCAAATGTACTGCTGAATCACCTAGTACGGGCCTATCCTGATGTACCTGGATCTGCACAACAAAAGTGTGCAGAAGAGTAGCATGAGTACACCACGGCGGTACTCAGTAAGTGCCAAGCCTAACCTCGATGGAGTAGTGACGAGGAAGGTTAGGGCCCTACTGAGAGAAATCAATAATAAAATGACAATAATAATAATGAGCAGTTTAAATGACAATAATCTTTAAATAACAACAATAAAGTGATTACTGCAACAGTCTACAATTAAATCAACAACAAGTAGCAACTCAATTAACAAGTCCAGGACCTGTGGAAATTGAACCCACAGTCCCATTGACAGTACCCATGGGTCTCCGGGAATCGAACCCGCAGCCCATGTCTCAGTAAATCTCAGGATCTCCAGGAATCGAACCCGCTGTCCACATCTCAATAAATCTCATGATCTCCGGGAATCGAACCCGCAGTCCACATTTTCAATAAATCTCAAGATCTCCGGGAATCGAACCCGCAGTCCACATTTCAATAAATCTCAGGATCTCCGGAAATCGAACCCGCAGTTCATATCTCAATAATATATCAATAAACTCTGGGTCTCCGGGAATCGAACCCACAGCCCTTGGATCTCCGGGAATTGAACCCGCAGTCCACCAACATAACAAATAAAGAAAACGCACAGAGAAAATATAATATGCTTAACTACAACTTCATCGAAAACTAGTGCCAACAATTATCAAGAAGTTCAAGTAAGACAATTTGGCAATTAGACAGATAAATCATATCTAATCATGCTTCCCTAACGAATGCCAGGTAAATATCATAAATTAATCAACTAAGGACACAGGAATATCACGAATTTGACGATTCAAGTAAAGTGTGTGCTACAACAACCAGCGCATGTACACGCCTGTCACCTCGCGTACAAGGCATTTAAATTATCACATAATATCCTAGGGGTGAAAGTTCCCCCACACGAGGTTAGACAAGCCACTTACCTCGACTCCGGTACAAAACCACTAAGAGACAACTCTCCTGCCACGAATATCGACCTCCACAGGTGTAGTATCTGATAAAAATCAATAGAATTACATCAAAATAGGCCAATTGGGCATTACCCAGTCGAAACAATTCAAAATACACCAAAACCCACAAGTTGCCAAAACCCGACTTTCAGTACGCTTCTCGAAAAATTAAGAAAGTTATATATTCGGGTTCCTTATCTCAACACGAGTCCGTGCATATAAAATTTATCAAAATCGGACTCCGTTTGCCCATTCAAATCAATGATTTTCTATAATTTAGGTCTAGGGCTAAAACACTCCATTAATCCTCCATTAACAGTGAAATAATCAAGGATTTCACGATAAACTAACAAATTAAGGCCAAGAAACTTACCCCAGATGATTTTCCGATGATATCCCAGCGATTCCCCATCAATTTCTATCCAAAAGCTCTCAAGTTGCTCAAATAAATGGAGGAAAATGACCCAAAATCGCGGATATACTGCCTAGAATTTTCGTCGGTACTGTTCACGCGCGGACACTGTTCATGCGCATGGGACACTCTTCACTGTCCACGCGCGGTTACTGTTCACTATTCATAAAATGCAGCAGCTTTTTCAAAAAAATTGCAGCACAACCATTTCGTACCAAAATGGTCCTAACTCCATCATACGAACTCGAAATTCGACGATTCTTTTTCCTATGGCTCCGTAATTTCGATACGGATCCAGTGGTTTAAACAAAACTGAATTTGGATCTCATTTGCTCAGTCTAACATCAATTTAGCTCGTTAAACAATTAACTTACATTTCGCGTCAAAAACCCAATCGCGGCTCGATGAAATTAAACCAAAATTTCCAGATCAGTCCTATAATTCATGGTTTAAATTCTCGAAGTCTCGAAATCAAATTTGGATCTCTAGAACTAAAATTAGACCTTTGGATCATTACATTTATGCTCAAAACGGCAAAAATCTTCCAAAAATGACCCGTTGGGCATTCGAAACACATCCGAGACCCCCGAGACCCCGATCAATAACACCAACCAGTCCCAAAACACATTATGGACTCGCTCGAGGCCTCAAATCACATCAAACAATGCAAAAATTATTAATTAACCTCCAATCCAAGCTTGATGAACTTTGAAGTTTCCAACTTCTATTTCCGATGCCGAAACCTATCAAATCAAGTCCGATTGACTTCAAATTTTTCACACAAGTCCAAAATGACATAACAGAGCTACAGAAATTTTCGGAATTCCATTCCAACCGTCGGATCAAAATTTCACCTATCAACCGGAATTCGCCAAAATACTAACTTTGCCAATTCAAGCTTAATTCTACACCGGTCATCACAAAATATTCTGGACATACTCCTAAGTCCCAAATCACCTAAATAAGCTATCCGAACCATAAGATTTTCATTTCGAGTTCGATATCAAAATTTCCACTTCCGGTCAAATTTTCTCAAAAACCTTCAATTTTCTATCTTTAGCCAAACGACTCCAAAATGACCTACGGACCTCCGAAGTCACTTCCGATCGCGCTCCCAAATCCAGAATAACCATACGGAGCTACTCCCAGTCTCAGAATCCCAAAAGGACATCAATAACACTAAAATGCATTTTAAGCCAAATTGATGCAATTTCTTCTAAAATGCTATCTTCCATAATATGCGCCAAAACGCTCCCGGGTTATCCAAAACCCGATCCGGGCATATGCCCAAGTCCGAAATCATCATATGAACTTGTTGGAACCTTTAGATCCCAATTCCGAGGTCGTATACTCAAAATTTCAATCCTAGTTCATTTCTTCAATTTTAAGCTTCGGAAATGAGAATTTTCATTTAAATTTGACTCCAAACTTCTTGAATTTTAATTCTAACCATACACACAAGTCAATATACCTGAGATGAAGCTACTCATGGCCTCAAACTGCTGAATGAAGCGCCGTAGCTCAAAATGACCGGTTGGGTCGTTACAATCTCCCCCACTCAAACATACGTTCGTCCTAGAACGTGCTGAGAACTACACTGAAGTAGTCTGAAATCACTGGTTTAACATCTCATGCAACTTCCTATGCTTCCACAACTCATTTGAGCACATTAGCTCGATAACTCTATAGATATACTCCTTTATTCGAGTAAATAAGCCATTAAACCCAATTCCAACATCCGGAATTTTCTGCCTAGCATGTTTCCATCATACGACCACCATATCATTCTTCACACGCTGTACCCATACATGACTGCATAACTTTGTTGAAGTCACACTTTGCATCACTTTACTCATGGGACCACAATAATATTCTTTAAATATAATAGTCGAAATTCCACAAATCTAATGCTCTCATTGCATCTCATGACCTACATAGGTCTTGCTCTAGCTTTTACAACACCGATACGACGGAAGATATGTGCCGGAATTCATATTTAGTTGCCAAGTCAACAAATCATTCAGTCTATACTTTTGACAAGAACCATTACCTCATTCTGAACTAAACAATGGTCTTAGTACCTTAATTTATTTCATATGCTCAGATTACACTGATCTCGAATTCAATGATCTCACCTCAACCATTACGAACTGCTCAGGGGATAAGCCACCTCAGACATAATCAAAAGTCCTGCAAGATGACACAATGTGCCAATAGGCTACTAATTTGTACGTGATACAAACGGAAGGCGAACATTAGAGAGAACTATTCAACTCTCACACTAACATGGACTTCCTCAGAAAAATGGGAAATAGAACACATAAAAGCAATTATGGACACTGAAATAAACATCACACTGTTGCGGCGTGCAAACCGATCCCAACAATATACCCATGGCGGCGTGCCACCCGATCCAAAAAATATAACCATGGCGGCGTGCCACCCGATCCAAACAATATAACCATGGCGGCGTGCCACCCGATCCAAACAATATAACCATGGCGGCGTGCCACCCGATCCCTGTATAAAACTCACACAAGGAGCCATACATCGAGCTGAATATCTCATCACATCAAAATGCTGAATATCGATCATAAGCACACTAAGGTGCATGATATCGGACATAAGGAAACATATAGCGCTATACGCTACAAACTCAAGCACAACTGATGTGCGGTATATTATTTGAGTCTCGAGAGCCATCATGCTCATATAACATCACCGCTGAGCGGAACCTCAACACATAAGGAACTTACCAAGCCGTCTCACACTCATACGGCGCAATATATCTTTACATGAACTAACTAACCGCGAAAATAAGACCGCGACTATCCCTCCATAAAGGGCGCATTGCTGGAAGAAACATAAACGGACTGATGCAAGGCTCACTTCCACATTTAAATCTATCCACCGACCTTAAGTCTATCCTGGTCGTGCCAAGCTAAGTCAATAGTATTTCACGGGTCTATAACCCAATAAGCAGAGTGCCCTCCAGGCATAAGTTCTCAAATGGATGATATCACCAAAATCCTCATACTGGTTTAAATTTTTAACCAATTAAGTGATTACATGTCATAGCTCTACAATCTTCTTGTGGGGCAAGCTCCCACCATCTTCCGAATAATTAAATGGGCCTGCACATTCAACCCACCGGCTGCACTAACACTGAAAAGCGATCAGGAGTCCCTAACCGGGATGCAAAGCCTTTCTCACGGGACACCGACCTCAAATGATACTGATGTTAATACCCATCTTACTCAAAACACTGAAACTCCTTTCCTGCTCATCCGAGCTCTTTATATCACATTTATTGACCAAGCTGTGACCTTGGTCCTTACTTCAAATTTCATACTACTCACTGCACCCCACGTGCCGATATACGATACACACAATTTCCATCATAGCTCTAGAACTGACGATAGGCTAATACTTCATCACATAATACTTCCCATTTAACTCACTTCAGGAGAACTATAGCAACACACAGGCGAGTTCTCATTACCGTTGTATATGCCAATCTCTAAGTAGTGGTCCAAGTCACCATAACCCTTTCCGAGATCTGCCTACTCATAACAGGCCCTAACAGAAGAATACTTCAGAATACCATCAAACACTGCGGCCGACAAGCCTCAAATGCACCGCCACAAATCACATGCATAATTCGATCACATTACATGAACCGATCATTGGCACCAATATGCCAACCCAACTTTGTCTAATCAATCTACTTTCTTCCAGTTTATCCTGGATTGCCCTATAATGTAAATATCTCCCTTCAATACCTAACTTATTTCAACCACACTCACCCCGAATGACCTGAAATTATGAGGCCATGTTATCTCAAGAACGACGACCATTTCACGCCTCTCAAATGCTACACCACAAGTCAAAACATCATAGATTGTTTTTGTACTTTCTTCCTAAGTTGCTTTAAAGGCTTGAGCCTCAACTGTACTTATATGATTCAAAATTATCAGGCACTACACTTTACCTCTTGAATTCACTAGGACCGCTATTGAGAGCCATCCAGCCTTGACTTGTCCCAATATGCAACCAACTCTACTCAATTTTATAACATATGAATACCCTCTCAATAAAGCACCCAACGGGATCACTTCCCTCGAAGCATGCACCTATACGAGGCATAAATCACGAATTTTCCCTCAAGTTTGAACATGAGCCAGTAAGGCTAGCCATAACATGCATTCAACAATTCATATACTCAATTACCACTCATGGTCCTTTTCTGTAGCTGCAATAGCCTATTAATGCTAATACCCAGAATTCACGCAGGTAATTATCCATGCGACCCAATCGTAAGCGGTGGGACTCTCCCACTTAGCTCAAGGCCACTATTACACAATTCTTGAACACATTAGAACCATTCTCTCAAGTCATTTACTCTTATTCAACTGCAGTTCACTTGATCCAACGAACATAACCACCTATGCTCTATTAGCACTCTGACTCCATAGGGTATGACCTCATTCCAATACAACCAAACATCACCCCGCTCCATGCACCGAGCATTCTCTACCGACGACATCTTAAAACATACTATGACTCTCACATGCCTACGAAGCACCATGTAGCATTTGTCGAAGCTTTTTCCATGCTGATAATAAAATGTAGAGTTTATTAGGGACACAGGGACATCAAAAGTCCCAACATCATACCATATGAGCCTCAACTCTTGCCCATCCGCAAGTTTTCAAGAACGTTTTGAATAGTTCCTAAATACATCGCAGGCCAAATCTGATATGACACATGACCCATAATTTGATCGTTGATAGTGAAATCCTTTCACTTGGCACGAAGCCTTAAGGTACATCTTGCTAATCCATGATACTAACTTTTAACATTCATACGTCTTCATCATAAGACAAGCCCAAGACATTCGTTTGGTACATGTCCTTCTTAAGACAGCTAAACTCATTTCCCCCAGTATCGCTGTTGGCTGAATCCTTCGCTAAATAGATATCTCATGTGAACCATATAGTCTTTATTACCACCAACTATCTTTAGATCTACATCCATCTTGTGATTCTACCATTGCTGTGACGATTAGGCAGTTAAGTAAACCTTCTCAAGACCGTACTTATCAATCGAATGTCAGAACCTAGTGCACCCCCATGTGCACAATTGAAGATCTCTCAATTCTCTTGCATTATCGATATGGATGACACACGGTAACAATGGTTGAATAAATTCTTGACTCCCTTGAGATCTCTCTGCAGCGTCACGAACCGTCGGTGCAAACTTGATACCGAGTGCGCATTTTCAATACACGAGTGGATGCAAAAGAAAATATGACATAAGCTCCAACTGAATAAATGACGCACGATAAGGAATTCAAAGAATTGAAGAGTTTCCTAAACAGTTACATAGCCCCTCGTAGATAAATACAGACGTCTCCGTATCGATCAGCGAGAATCTAAGTAACCGGTCTGTGTCCCGTGACTCCTACGAACCTAGAGCTCTGATACCATCTTGTCACGACCCTAGTTCACCAATCATGAACATGTCATGACAGCACCCAGTCCCCACGACTAGGTAAGCCTAACACGTTGCGAAATATACAAGTTTATGAACATTAAATAATAAATAGCGAAAAAATAATATAAAAAGGAAATGTAAGCTGTGCCGCTTGGCACATACACCCGTCAAACACACTATATAAAACACCACCAAGACCCGGAATCCCAAGGGCAACACAGACTAAAAGAGAGTATACAACTGTGGCTCTATGTGTAAAGAGTATCTAACAACGAAATGAAGGAAAACATCTACTAATACTATCAGAATAGAAGGAGGGCCTCCGGATCCGCGGACGTAGCAGATCATACCTCGAGGTCTCCAAATGTACTATTGAATCACCTAGTACGGGCCTGTTCTGATGTACCTGGATCTGCACAACAAAAGTGTGCAGAAGAGTAGCATGAGTACACCACGGCGGTACTCGGTAAGTGCCAAGCCTAACCTCGATGGAGTAGTGACGAGGAAGGTCAGGGCCCTACTGAGAAACAATAATAAAATGACAATAATAATAATGAGCAGTTTAAATGACAATAATCTTTAAATAACAACAATAAAGTGATTACGGCAACAGTCTACAATTAAACCAACAACAAGTAGCAACTCAATTGACAAGTCCAGGACCTGTGGGAATTGAACCCACAGTCCCACTCTATAATCAGTAGTCCAGGAACTGCGGGAATTTAACCCGCAGTCCCAATAACGGTATCTCTGGGTCTCCGGGAATCGAACCCGCAGCCCGTGTCTCAATATCTCAGGATGTATCTCAATGATCTCAGGATCTCCGGGAATCAAACCCGCAGTCCACAAACAATAAATCTCAGGATCTCCGGGAATCGAACCCGCAGTCCACATTTCAATAAATATCAGGATCTCCGGAAATTGAACCCGCAGTCCATATCTCAATAATATATCAATAAACTCCGGGTCTCCGGGAATCGAACCCACAGCCCTTGGATCTCCGGGAATTGAACCCGCAGTCCACCAACACAACAAATAAAGAAACGCATAGAGAAAACATAATATGCTTAACTACAACTTCACCGAAAACTAGTGCCAACAATTATCAAGAAGTTCAAGTAAGACAATTTGGCAATTAGACAGATAAATCATATCTAATCATGCTTCCCTAACGAATGCCGGGTAAATATCATAAATTAATCAACTAAGGACAGGAATATCACGAATTTGACGATTCAAGTAAAGTGTGTGTTACAACAACCAGCGCATGTACACGCCCGTCACCTCGCGTACAAGGCATTTAAATTATCACATAATATCCTAGGGGTGAAAGTTCCCCCACACGAGGTTAGACAAGCCACTTACCTCGATTCCGATACAAAACCACTAAGAGACAACTCTCTTGCCACGAATATCGACCTCCACAGGTGTAGTATCTGATAAAAATCAATAGAATTACATCAAAATAGGCCAATTGGGCATTACCCAATCGAAACAATTCAAAATACAAAACCCGAATTTCGGTACGCTTCTCAAAAAATTACGAAAGTTATATATTCGGGTTCCTTATCTCAACACGAGTCCGTGCATATAAAATTTATCAAAATCGGACTCCGTTTGCCCATTCAAATCAATGATTTTCTATAATTTAGGTCTAGGGCTAAAACACTCCATTAATCCTCCATTAACAGTGAAATAATCATGGATTTCACGATAAACTAACGAATTAAGGCCAAGAAACTTACCCCGATGATTTCCCGATGATATCCCAGCGATTCCCCGTCAATTTCTGTCCAAAAGCTCTCAAGTTGCTCAAAAAATGGAGGAAAATGACCCAAAAATCGCGGATATACTGCCTAGAATTTTCGTCGGTACTGTGCACGCGCGGACACTGTTCATGCGCGTGGGACACTGTTAACTGTTCACCCGCACGGTTACTGTTCACGCGCGGTTACTGTTCACTATTCATAAAATGCAGCAGCTTTTTCAAAAATATTGCAGCACAACCACTTTGCACCAAAATGGTCCTAACTCCATTATACGAACTCGAAATTCGACAATTCTTTTTCCTATGGCTCCATAATTTCGATAAGGATCCAGTGGTTCAAACAAAACTGAATTTGGATCTCATTCGCTCAGTCTAACATCAATTTTGCTCGTTAAACAATTAACTCACATTTCGCGTCAAAAACCCAATCGCGGCTCGATGAAATTAAACCAAAATTTCCAGATCAGTCCTATAATTCATGATTTAAATTCTCGAAGTCTCGAAATCAAATTTGGATCTTTAGAACTAAAATTAGACCTTTGGATCATTACATTTATGCTCAAAACGGCAAAAAGCTTCCAAAAATGACCCGTTGGGCATCCGAAACACATCCGAGACCCCCGAGACCCCGACCAATAACACCAACGAGTCCCAAAACACATTATGGACTCGCTCGAGGCCTCAAATCACATCAAACAATGCAAAAATTATGAATTAACCTCCAATCCAAGCTTGATGAACTTTGAAGTTTCCAACTTCTATTTCCGATGCCAAAACCTATCAAATCAAGTCCGATTGACTTCAAATTTTTCACACAAGTCCAAAATGACATAATAGAGCTACAAAAATTTTCGGAATTCTATTCCGACCGTCGGATCAAAATTTCACCTATCAACCGGAATTCGCCAAAATACTAACTTTGCCAATTCAAGCTTAATTCTACACCGGTCATCACAAAATATTCCGGACACACTCCTAAGTCCCAAATCACTTAACGAAGCTATCCGAACTGTAAGATTTTCATTTCGAGTTCGATATCAAAATTTCCACTTCTGGTCAAATTTTCTCAAAAACCTTCAATTTTCTATCTTTAGCCAAACGACTCCAAAATGACCTACGGACCTCCGAAGTCACTTCCGATCGCGCTCCCAAATCCAGAATAACCATACGGAGCTACTCCCAGTCTCAGAATCCCAAAAGGACATCAATTACACTAAAATGCATTTTAAGCCACCGATGCAATTTCTTCTAAAATGCTATCTTCCATAATATGCGCCAAAACGCTCCCGGGTTATCCAAAACCCGATCCGGGCATACGCCCAAGTCCGAAATCATCATATGAACCTGTTGGAACCTTTAGATCCCAATTCCGAGGTCGTATACTCAAAATTTCAATCCTAGTTCATTTCTTCAATTTTAAGCTTCGGAAATGAGAATTTTCATTTAAATTTGACTCCAAACTTCTTGAATTTTAATTCTAACCATACACACAAGTCAATATACCTGAGATGAAGCTGCTCATGGCCTCAAACTGCTGAATGACGCGCCGTAGCTCAAAACGACCGGTTGGGTCGTTACACATAGTGAACAAAAAAGAGGAAAAAGTTGAATGGTTATAGATTATAGAAATCTAAAAGCAAAAACTAAGACATATAATTACCCAATACCAAATAAAATACTAAAAATAAGACAAATCCAAGGATATAACTATTTTAGTAAATTTGATTGTAAATCGGGATTTTACCACTTAAAGTTAGAAGAAGAATCCAAAAAATTAACAGCATTTACTGTACCCCAAGGATTTTATGAATGGAACGTATTACCTTTTGGATATAAAAATGCACCAGGTAGATATCAACATTTTATGGATAACTATTTCAAACAATTAGAAAATTGCATAATATATATTGATGATATATTATTATATTCAAAAACACAAGATGAGCATATAAAATTATTAGAAAAATTTATACATATTGTAGAAATATCAGGAATAAGCTTAAGTAGAAAAAAGGCAGAAATAATGAAAAATCAAATAGAATTTCTAGGAATAGAAATAGATAAAAGTGGAATTAAAATGCAAACTCATATAGTACAAAAGATAATAAATTCAAATGAACAATTAGATACAAAAAAGAAACTACAATCATTTTTAGGATTAGTAAACCAAGTAAGGGAATATATACCAAAATTAGCAGAGACTCTAAAACCATTGCAAAAAATCTAAAAAAGGATATAGAGTATCACTTTAGTGAAGAAGATAAAAAATAAGTAAGAAAAGTTAAACAAATATGTAAAAATCTACCAAAACTATACTTCCCAGATGAAGATAAAAAATTTACATATACAGTAGAATCAGATGCAAGTGAAAAAAGCTATGGAGGAGTATTAAAATACAGGTATGATAAAGAAAAAATAGAACATCACTGTAGGTATTATTCAGGAACATTCACAAACCCGAAAATAAAATGGGAAATCAATAGAAAAGAATTATATGCAGTATATAAATGTTTATTGGCATTTGAACCATATATTGTATATAATAAGTTTATTATAAGAACAAATAATACACAAGTAAAATGGTGGCTAACCAGGAAGATACAAGATTCAGTTACAACAAAAGAAATACGAAGGCTTGTATTGAATATACTGAACTTTACATTTACAATTGAAGTAATCAGTACTAACAAAAATGTCATTGCAGATTACATATCAAGACAAAGCAACACAGACTGACGAAGAAACAACCGAAAAGCTATACAATATCATCACTGCCCTTTCTTTAAAAATGGACAGTATGGAAATGAAACTAAACAAGAAAAAATCTAATGAGGAAAAACTCAAAGCTACAAGTCAACATCATGACTATAAAAATGCGGAACTACGTCGATCGGAAGACGGTAAAATTCCAGAGCTAGAAGGAGACGTTGGGAAACTCCTAAAAACCCATAACGTTTGTTTAAATACAGTTGCAGGAACAAGCAAGGGAAAAGAAGTTAGTAATAAACCAAAATACACACAAAACCTAAATAAAATATTCGAAAAACCATTTATTCCAAAATACCAAAAAGATCCATTATTCGTACCCCCAAAAACTATTTCATACATAGACAGCCTAAGCCAAGACAAGAAAACCTACAACCATATAACCAGAACATACGTAGAAAATATCTATAAAATACAAACTTTTTTAAACCTCAATCCAAGAGCTACAACAACCGAACCGAATACCGATTATATAACACAAAAATTACAAGGCTATAACAGACTTATCGCACTACCCAACACTAACCCCAAGCTAGTAGCAACCTGCTACAATTATGGATTATTGAACACCGTATATACTATGGATGGAACAGAATTAACAGCTATACCAAATCTATATAAAGCATTTATGAATTATAAGCGAGTTACTAAAGGCAAATTATTTTTTATCAAGTGTTATGCGGCACCAGCAGAGATATTATTTGATGAGATAAAACCACCAATTCAAGTGGTAAAGATAGGATCGACCAGGGAAATGATCATCCCAGAAATTATTGAACAGCAACCCGAGAAACCAAAATTAGATATACCAGAATTTTATGCTAATAAATGAACTATAGGAATAGCAACTATTGTACGAGAATTAGCTACAAACTATACCAATGGAAACCCGATATGGAGCTATTATTCAAGAGATCGAGTCATGATATATTCACATTCCAGAGAAGTAAGACAACTAGACATGGAAGAAGTTGGACAGTGGGTCATAACACTGTTAAATCCAGAGAAGATGCCCCAAACAAGAGCTATCAAAAAGGAATTTATTTCAGAAAATTTATTAGCTAGATATTGTAAATTAGTAAGCCAAAAGTACTTCAGACCATCTATGTACAAAGTGTAACGAAGAAGATAATTATATTCCAGAAGTGGAATTTGAATAAACTACGGAGACAAGGTAATAAATCTATCATGAAGCTAAGAAGAAAAAGAGGAGAAGAAGACAAAAGCTAAGAAGAAAAAGAGGAAAAGAAGACAAAAGCTAAGAAGAAAAAGAGGAAAAGAAGACAATGACATATAACAACCAAGAAGAAAAGCTATGGAAGGAATTCAACAAAAAAGTTTAGGCAAAGAAAAATGAAGAAGAAGACAAAGCAAGATAGTGACATAAAGCTAGGAAAGCGACATCCACCAAACCGGACAAAATAAAGTGAAGCACTGAGCAGGAAAAGCAACAGATGAGATAAAAAGAAAAAAGCTAGATAGGAATATAATGTAAATTATTAAAGCATTATTAGTCTTTCTTTTTATTATTTTATGTAAAGCAAATAGTAGAAAAAATGCGTCAAGAAATAGTTAACGCGTTATAGGACTAATATAAATAGATTAGCAGATAGGAGAAGAGAAGTAAGACTTCTCTACGGGAAGCAAAAGCCTTCTTCATCTTTGTAAAAATTCTCTCAAATACTTATAATAAAAAGATATTAAGTTTTTCAAAGCTATGGAACAACAATCCGAATCTATGCCAGAAATATCAAATCTACAAGAACATGTATATCAATTTATGATTATGCGTAGCTAAATTCTTATATTCCTGATAATCATCTTATAACACTATAGTTTTCATCATGTTATAGTAATGTTATAAAAAATAATTTGAGTAAGTTTGCCATGGAAGTATGCTTTAAGTAGTAACCTAGGCTAAGTCACTCCTAATGGGAAACCGGTGAGGCGAGGAGATGCCGTTTAGGGGAGTACCGCAGTTGAGGACATTGCTAGGGTAGATGATTAGAGCAAAGGGCCATGTAGTGACCAGAAAAATTGTTTTTTATATGAATATATGAGTTTAAGAACTCCGATAATAATAATAATAAACAAAATAGTGACACTCCCAAAGATCCGGAGTCACAAGTCTAGAGCCTCTAACAAAACCCAACGGGAGTAGAGAGTACTGTATAGAAATACTCAAGTCTGAATACAAAATACAAAATAACAACTGGAAAGGAGAAGAGAAGCTAGGTTCTGCGAACGTAGGCAGCTACCTCAGCAACTCGATATGACACCGCAAACACTGGAAATGCCTGTCTACAGCTCCTGAGTACCTGAGTCTGCACACAAAAGGTGCAGGGAGTAGGGGTGAGTACTAAGTACTCAGTGAGTAATAAATATATACAAGTAGCTGACAGTAAGAAATCGACAAAATACCACAATATGAAGCTACACTACAGTCCGAATCTCCTACGAACTAGCATCAACAGTACAATTCAGCTACCACAGAGTAATTGAGCAAATAAGGATGCAATGCAATGCACATAACCGCTACGGCGTGTAGCCCGATCCAATTTAACGTCGACGGCGCTCACTGGGGGTGTGTACAGACTCCGGAGGGGCTCCTACAGCCCAAGCGCAATACTGCTGCGGCGTGCAGCCCGATCCATGCTCAATCCACAATAAGCAAATAAGTCACAAAACAGTTCATTTTTTTTTTCTTAATTCCAGTTTTCAGTTCAAAATTTAGGAAAAATACTTAACTTTTATTTAATTTGCAAAAACCCGTGACTTAACATTTCAAAAAGGTGATTTCAATTTCCAGGACTAAGATCAGTGATTTAAGCAAATATAGCTATCACATAAATATTGTCCTCTAAGGACACTACAGATCGACACAAGGCCCCAAACAAGGCTTATCGCCCACAAATATATCAAATACAGTGTATTTCCAACACTAATAACATATTATTCATTTCCGGGATGGACCAAGTCTCAATCCCCGGTCACAATCAATCCCGCACCTGCCACAGCGTCACAATGTGCTAAGCCGGGGTTTCGAACCCTCAGGCTACCATATACACAAACTACTCACCTCTAGCCGGTCGTAGACTCGTCCGTGATGCCTTTTCCTTTGAATTTAGCTCCCTCGTGCATAGAATCTAGTCAAACCACAATAGTTATATCAAATACGGGTCAAAGAATCATAACCCATTTCAATTTACATGAAATTCGCATAAATACACTAAGTTGGTAAAACCCGACCCCGGGCCCACTGCTCGGAAAATTTCGGAATTAGTACCAACGCGACCCTCGTCTCGCCACGAGTCCGTGCATATAAAATTTGTCGAAATCGGAGTTCAAATGGCCTTCCAAAACTCAAAATCCCGTTTTTAATACCTAGGCCACAATTCTTCAAGATTTCTACCCAATTTCATGAAGATTGATGTTAATTCCACCAAAAAATGATGTTTTTGAGTCAAGAATCTTACCTCCGACGAATACCCGATGACTTCTCAGTGTTTTCCTCGAGTTTTCTTCTTTATAGGGCTCAAAATTGTATTTTTGGGGTATAAACCCGCGACCCCTCTGTTCTGTGATTTTATTCACTGCCAGAGCAATTTGCTCTACGTGTTCGCGTAAGCTCCCACGCGCTCGCGATGCTCATTTTCCAGTTACTCTTCGCGAACGCGACGCCAACCACGCGTTCGCGATGCTCAAACTCCCAACGGCCCAAATTCCTTCTACGCGTTCGCGACTCCCAGTCACGCGAACGCGATGGTTCACTCCAACTGACCTACGCGAACGCGACACCAGGAACGTGATCGCGAAGCACAAGGCTCCTGGCCTACGTGAACGCGACGCACCTGATCGCGAACGCGATGCATGATCCGCCTGGCCTTCGCGAACGCGGCCCATGCCACGCGAACGCGAAGTCTTAAAGGCCTGGGCAGAACCTGCAATTTTTTTGCAGATTTTTGCCAAGTCCAAATGCTCGGTTGATGGTCCGAATCCATCCCGAGGCCCCCGGGACCCCAACGAAAACCACCAACATACTCCAAAACATTATAAGGACTTGTTCCAATCACAAAAACACCATCCTAAACATCAAAATCACCATTTACACACGAATTCAAGCCTAAGTTTCTTCAAAACTTTCAAAACTAACATTCAATCCAAAACCCGATCAAACGATGTCCGAATGACCCGAAAATTTGCAGACATATCCAAAATCACATAACGAAGCTACAGAAATTGTTGGAATTCCATTCCGACCCGCGGATCAAAATATCACCTGCCATCCGGTTTTCGCCAAAATTCAACCTTCGCCAATTCAAGCCTAAAACTACACCGGACCTCTGAATTCAATACCGATTGCTCTCCTAGGTCATAAATGATCCCTCGGAACTTGTCGAATCATCGGAATCCGGTTTCGAGCACTCTAACTCAATAGTCAACTCTAGGTTGACTTCCCACATTCAAGCTTTCTTCAAACATACTATTTGCTTCATTTACAATCCAAATCACTCCTAACTCACCCGATATATTGATATAAAAGCATAAGATATGCCAATTCAAGGTAACGGGGTGGTAATTTCCGTAACGACAGGCCGGGTCGTTACATTCTCCCCAACTTAACCAAACGCTCGTCCGCGAGCGGGTTAAGAAACATACCTGGAGCATCAAACAAGTGTGGATATCTGATTCGCATCTCCTGCTCGGTCTCCCAAGTTGCCTCCTTCACGGGACGACCTCTCCACTGCACTTTCACTGAAGCTATGTCCTTGGATCTCAGCTTACGAACCTGACGACCCAAAATGGCTATTGGCTCCACATCATAAGTCAAGTCCTCATCTAGCTGTATCGTGCTGAAGTCTAACACATGAGATGGGTCTCCGACATACTTCCGTAGCATGGATACATGGAACACCGGGTGAACTCGCGACAAACTGGGTGGCAAAGCAAGCATATAGGCCACCTCCCCAACTTTCCTAAGCACCTCAAAAGGTCCAATAAACATTGGGCTCAACTTTCCTTTCTTTCCAAACCTCATAACACCTTTCATAGGCGAAACCTTTAGCAAAACCTTCTCACCTACTGAATAAGACACATCTCGGACCTTCCGGTCCGCATAACTCTTCTGACGCGACTGAGCTGTGCGAAGTCTCTCCTGAATCACCTTCACCTTGTCTAAGGCATCTTGGACTAACTCTATCCCCAACAACCTAGCCTCGCCGGGCTCGAACCAACCGACTGGAGACCTACACCGCCTCCCATATAAAGCTTCATACGGTGCCATCTGAATGCTGGACTGATAGCTATTATTGTAAGCAAACTTCGCAAGAGGCAAGTAATTAGTCCATGAACCACCGAAATCAATGACACAAGCACGCAACATGTCCTCCAATATCTAAATAGTACGCTCGGACCGCCCATCCGTCTGTGGATGAAATGCTGTGCTCAGCTCTACCTGTGAACCCAACTCTCGCTGAAATGTCCTCTAGAACTGAGAAGTGAAATGGGTACCTCTGTCTGATATAATAGAAATGGGAACTCCATGCAATCTCACAATCTCACGGATGAATATCTCTGCCAACCGCTCTGAGGAATAAGTAGTACACACTGGGATGAAGTGAGCTGACTTGGTCAACCTATCCACCACCACCCAAACTGAATCAAACTTCCTCACTGTCCGAGGGAGTCCACTAACAAAGTCCATAGTAATCCTTTCCCACTTCCACTCGGGAATATCAATACGCTGGAATACACCACCAGGTCTCTGATGCTCATACTTGACCTGCTGACAGTTTAGGCACCGAGCCACATGCCTCACAATATCTTTCTTCATCTTTCTCCACCAGTAATGTTGCTTCAAATCCTGATACATCTTCGCGGCTCCTGGATGGATAGAATACCACGAGCTGTGGGCCTCCTCCAATATCAATTCACGAAGACCGTCAACATTGGGCACGCATATCCGGCCCTGCATCTGCAATACACCATCACTATCAATAGTGACATCTCTGGCATCATCACACTGAACTCTGTCCTTAAGGACAAGTAAGTGTGGATCATCATACTGGTGCTCTCGGATACGATCATATAAAGAAGAACGAGGTACTACACAAGCCATCACCCGACTAGGCTTAGAAATATCCAGCCTCACCCTTTGATTAGCTAACGCCTGAACATCAACTGCTAGGGGTCTCTCCCCAACTGGAATATACGCCAAACTGCCCATACTAATAGCCTTCCGGCTCAATGCATCAGCCACTACATTGGCTTTTCCGGGATGGTACAAAATAGTAATATCATAGTCTTTAAGCAATTCAAGCCATCTCCGCTGCCTCAAATTTAGATCTTTCTACTTAAACAAATGCTTGAAGGCTGCGGTGGTCGGTATATACATCACAAGATACACCATATAGGTAATGCCTCCAAATCTTCAAGGCATGAACAATAGCAGCTAACTCCAAATCATGAACGGGGTAGTTCTTCTCGTGGGGCTTTAGCTGACGAGAAGCATATGCAATAACTCTACCCTCCTGCATCAACACACAACCGAGTCCAACTCTGGAAGCATCACAATGCACCATATAAGACCCTGAAGCTGATGGCAACACAAGTACCAGAGCTGTGGTCAAAGCCGCCTTGAGCTTCTAGAAGCTCTCCTCACATTCATCGGACCACACAAATGGAGCATTCTTCCGTGTCAACTTAGTCAAAGGTGAAGCAATAGATGAGAAACCCTGAACAAATCGGCGATAATAGCCTGCCAAGCCGAGAAAACTTCGAATCTCTGTAGCTGAGGAAGGTCTGGGCCAATTCTGCACTGCCCCGACCTTCTGTGGATCAACCCGAATACCATCACTGGACACTACATGTCCCAGAAAACCCACAGTATCAAGCCAGAACTCACATTTAGTGAATTTTGCATAAAGTTTCTCCTCTCTCAACCTCTACAGTACCACCCTCAGGTGTTGTGCATGCTCCTCCTGGCTGCGTGAATACACCAGAATATCATCAATAAACACAATCACAAAAGAATCAAGGTACGGCCGAAATACACTATTCATCAATTGCATGAACGCAGCTGGGGCATTAGTCAACCCGAAAGACATTACCAGGAACTCGTAGTGCCCATATCGCGTCCTGAACGCTGTCTTCATAATATCCAAGTCCCCGATCTTCAACTGATGATAGCCCGATCGAAGATCAATCTTAGAAAATACACTAGCTCCTTGGAGCTGATCAAATAGGTCCTCAATACGAGGTAATGGGTACTTTATTCTTCACTGTTACCTTGTTCAGCTACTTGTAATCAATGCACATTCTCATTGTGCCATCTTTCTTCTTCACGAACAACACCGGTGCACCCCAATGAGACACACTCGGACGAATGAAACCCTTATCTAAGAGTTCCTGAAGCTGTTATTTCAATTCTTTTAACTCTGCTGGTGCCATGCGATAGGGAGGAATAGAAATACGCTGAGTGCCCGGCACCAAGTCAATACCAAAATCGATATCTCTGTCAGGCGGCATGCCCGGCAGATCTGCTGGAAATACATCCGGAAACTCCCTCACAATGGGGACCGAATCAAGATTGGGTGTCTCAGCCTCAACATTTCTAATGAAGGCCAAATAAGATAAACAACCCTTGCCAATCATTCGTTGGGCCTTTATATAAGAAATCACCATGTCGGACACATAATCAGTCAAGCCACGCCACTCAATCCTCGGATTACCTGGAATAGCTAGTGTGACTGTCTTGGCATGACAAGTCCAGAATCGCATGGTAAGGAGATAGCCAATCCATGCCTATAATTACATCGAAATCTACCATGCCCAGTAGTAATAGATCAACTCGGGTCTCCAGACCCCCAATAGTGATAAGACAAGATCGATATTGTGACGACCCGGCCCGTCGTCACGGGAATTACCACCCCGTTATGTTGTAAATACATGTTTTATGAATTTATATCAGTGTTAGAGTCTATCGGGTGAGTTAGGAGTGATTGGGATTGGAAATGAGGCATATAGCCTTTGTGAAGGAAACTTGAATAAGGAAAGTCAACCCGGAGTTGACTATTTAGCTAGAGGGCTCGGAATCGGATTCTGATGATTCGGTTAGTTCCGGGAGGTGATTTGTGACTTAGGGGAACAATCGGAATTGAATTTGGAGGCCCGGTGTAGAAATAGGCTTGAATTGGCTAAGGTTGAATTTTGGCGAAATCCGAACGGTAGGTGAGATTTTGATCCGGGGTCGGAATGGAATTTCGACAATTGCAGTAGCTCCGTTAGGTGATTTTGGATGTGCCCGCAAAATTTCAGGTCATTCGGACGTCGTTTGGTCGGGTTTTTGATTGAATGTGTAATTCGGAATGTTTTAAGGAATTTAGGCTTGAATTTGATGTGAATTATGGGTTTTGGTGTTATTAGACGTGTTTTGAGGATTGGAGCAAGTTTGAATAAGGTATTAAGATGTGTTGGTGTGTTTGGATGAGGTCCCGGGGCCTCGGGGTGTTTTCGGATGGCTAAACGAGAGAAAATGTGGAAAATTGCAGAACTGGTGCACTGCTTCTGTTGTTTTCGCTCCTGCGGAAATGGGAGCGCAGGAGCGACTCCGCAGGAGCGGACAACGAGGCGCAGAAGCGGAGCCGACCGCTGAAGCGGAGCCTGGTCCGCAGGGGCGGTTTCGCTGGTGCGAGAGGTCGATCGCAGAAGCGGTCTTGAGCCGTCTTGGGAAAAATCCGCAGAAGCGGATGTTTGGTCGCATAGGCGAGTCCGCTGAAGCGGACTCATTGTCGCAGAAGCGGATCATTCCGCAGAAGCGGACTAATTTCCGCAGAAGCGGATGCGCAAGGGCGGTCCTTGGATCGCTGGTGCGGAAATGGCCAAAAGGGGCCTGGGTTCGCAGAAGCGACCAAAAGGTCGCAGAAGCGGTTCCGCAGGGGCGGAATTTTATCCGCAGAAGCAAAAATCGCTGTGAGTTAAGTGTATCGGAAGTTAGAAAAATTTCAGAACATTTCACACATTTGGGTCTCGGCTTTAGAGGCGATTTGGGCGATTTTGAAGAGAAACTCAAGGGAAATCATCGGGTAATCAACTATGGACTTAAACTATGATTAGTATTGATAATATTATGCAATTATATCATGAAAATGGAGGAATTTGGGGTAATTTATGGAGGATTTAGCCCTAGGCTTGAACTTTAGAAAATCAAGGTTTTGAATGGGCAAATGGAGTCCGAATTTGGTAAAATTGATATGCTTAGACTCGTATCGAGATGAGGGTTCCGAATATGTGACTTTTGTAATTTTTCGACAAGCGTACCGAAAGTCGGGTTTTGACAACTTTGGGAATTTTGATGTAAATTGAGTTATATTGATTGGGTGTCGTCCCATTGGCCTAATTTGTTGTATTTCTACTGTATTTGATCAGATTCTACGCGTGCGGAGCTTGATTCTCGTGGCAAGGGCATTGCGGAATAGTCGTCGCGCTGTATTGAGGTGAGTAATAGATGTGGGTGATGACCAGCTGGTTCGAAACCCCGGTATACCACTTTGTGACGCTGTATAGCGGCGAGACACGCACACCTTTGAGAGTGCGGGGTCGATCATGAACTGGAGACTATATATTAGTCCGACCTGTTGATACTGTATTATTGGCTATTCTCGAGCCGTTGAACCTCCTTCTTGGACGGTTGAGTATATTGTGGGTCGTGAGCCAGTTATTGGATCCCGCGAGGATCGTTATCATTGTCTTATCATATGGACATGCTAGTTTACTACTAGTCCGCAGCTATTTCTGTTATTATGCTAATTCCAATCTCTGGAACTTGATATTACTGTTTTCCAACTGAAAAATGATAAAAGAGTTTTCAAAAACTACTTTTGAGCCTGCGAGGCTATATCTGCATATTAGCTGACTAGTAGTGGATCGGGCTGCGCGCCGCAGCGAGATATATATGTTGGATCGGGCTGCACGCCGCAGTAAATCTCTATGAGATGTGCTTGGGCTGTAGGAGCCCCTCCGGAGTCCGAACCCCCACAGTGAGCACGGGTACCCAAAAATTGGAGTCGGGCTACGCGCCGTAGCGGTCATATCATGCATTGCATTGCATTTAGCTACATCCGCTAGTTGTTATGCTATTTATTGGTATTTGTTGGTACAGTACAGTGAATATTGATTCCGTGACAGGGTAGTCGATTATAGCTTTACATAGTGCTTTATCGTGGAATTCTTATCTGCTGCTGTCTTACCCTTGTTTATTACCACCGAGTCCGGCGAGTACTCATTTTACTCCCCGCACCTTGTGTGCGGATCCAGGGTACCTCTCGACAGTGATCCGGTAAGCTGGGCGAGGCGACATCCGTGGGATATACGAGGTAGCTGGCGAGTCCGCAGGACCCGATATTCCTTCCTACCGTCTTTTGATTTAGTATTGACATTTCTTTCCGCACTTGGTATTTTTGTAAACCCTTATACACTTACGTTCAGTAGAGGCTCATGACTCTCGACCCTTCGGTCTATGGGAGTTAGTATATTTTGGGACTTGGTCTCCCCGTTGTTGGTATAAGTATTACTATTGTTTCATATTTTGAAATGCTTAAATGGGTTAAAGAGAGCTTCTAGCTCCGTTGTTGATATTGATTGGTCAGGCTGGCTTAGCAATGTGCTGGGCGCCATCACGACCGGATTTGGGGTTGTGATAGATATACCTGATCCACAACAACAGTATCCCCCACTGGGGTAGACACATGTGCGAGCAAAGCAAGAATACCACGGGTCATACCCAAATGATGTGCAAAATAAGTAGAGACATAAGAATAGGTGGATCCGAGATCAAATAAGATAGAAGCATCCCTGTGGCAGACTGAGATAATACCCGAAATGACCGCATCCGAAGCACTAGCATCTTTCCTATCCGGAAGAGCATAGAAACGAGCCTGGCCTCCACTAGTACGATCCTCACCCCTAGGGCGACCTCTGGATACCTGGCCACCAGTCCTAGCCGACTGTGCTGGTGCTGAAGAAACAGGAGTAGAAGACGAGGGCTGATCCCTCTGCTGAGACCGCTTGCGAAGCCACTGAGGAGACTCTCTCCTGATATGGCCCAAGTCACCGCACTCAAAACAACGTACTGAAGATGGAAGAAGGGGCTGCTGAGGACCCCTCGCTACAGATGAACCTTGTGCTGAGGAAACAGGAGCAGAGCTCTGAGCTGGAAGAGCACTCAGTGCAGGCTGACTCTGCTGACGGCTCTGCTGACCCTGATAACCCTGATGGCCCTGACGACTACGATCTGATGAAACCCCACTGGACTCTGCACGTCCAGACTAATGAGATCTGAAAGAATGACCTCTGATATGCTGAGATTGGCCCCTAGACAAAGCACCACTATAACTGCCAGTACCACGAGGCCTCTTAGCCTCTCTCTCCTCCCGCTCTCTACGGCGATCTGTTTCAATATGGCGGGCAGCATCAACCACCTCCTCAAAGGTAACTGCCGAAACTCTCTCCCTGGTCATCAAAATACGGATGGGATAAATAAGGCCATCAATAAATCTCCGAATCCTCTCTCGGTCTGTAGGAACCATCCACATGGCATGACGGGCCAGCTGTGTGAATCTCATCTCGTATTGATTAACCGTCATATCTCCCTGCTTCAACCACTCGAACTGACGTCGCAGCTCCTCTCTCTGAGACTGAGGCACGTACTTCTCCAAAAATATCGTGGAGAACTGCTGCCAAGTGAGGGGCACTGCCCCAGCGGGCTTATGCCTCTCAAAATCCTCCCACCACAGAAATGGTGCACCTGTGAACTGAAAAGTGGTGAATGAAACACCGCTGGACTCTAGAATACCCGCGGTGCGAAGCATGCGCTGACATCTATCAAGAAAACCCTGGGCGTCCTCGCCCTCAGCACCGCTGAATGTCGGAGGCTGTAGCCTCTCAAATCTCTCCAAACGACGCTGCTCATCGTCGGGCATAACTGGAACCATATAAGCAGGAGCTGGTGCAACGGGCGCAACTGGCTGAACTGGCTCGGGTGTGTGAGCCACGGGGGTCTGATTCCCTCCCCCTGCCTGTGAAGAAGATACTGCAGCAGTAGCTGCAACTACCTGAGCCAAGCCTGTGCACACTGATAAGATCTGAGCCAAGGTCTCCTGAAGACCCGGTATGACAATGGGCACTGCCGGTGCCTGAACCTGAGTTGTCGGAGCGTGTGCCGCTAGAATCTGGTCCTGAGTCTAGGCCACTGGTGCAGGAATCTGTCCCTGAGTCTGGTCAGCTGGTGGGTCAGCAGGTGCTGGTGCTGCTGCCCTACCTCTACCACGACCACGGCCTCTCGGGTGCCAATGGTGGTCGTCCGCCACGTCCGTTAGCTCGTGTTCTCGCCATCCGCGAGAGAATAGAATATGGAAAAATTTAATTTCATGGTAACACAAATCACACGATATGAATCCAAAAAAATGAGGTTTTTCCTAATGTTTCCTGTAGCCCTCCGAGGATAGATACGGACGTCTACGTACCGATCCGCAAAAGCCTACTAAACCGGCTCATGACTCGCGAGTCCTAGTAACCTAGGCTCTGATACAACCTTGTCACGACCCAAATCCGGTCGTGATGGCGCCCAACAAGCAAGCTAGGCCAGCCAGACCAACCATTTCTGATTACATCTAATACGAGTCCCAAATGGACAACCCAAGAAGAATATATGAGTTTAAGAACTCCAATAATAATAATAATAAACAAAATAGTGACACTCCCAAAGATTCGGAGTCACAAGTCTAGAGCCTCTAACAAAACCCAACAGGAGTAGAGAGTACTATATAGAAATACTCAAGTCTGAGTACAAAATATGAAATAACAACTGGAAAGGAGAGGAGAAGCTAGGTTCTGCGAACGTAGGCAGCTACCTCAGCAACTCGATATGACACTGCAAACGCTGGAAATACCTGTCTACTACTCCTGAGTACCTGAATCTGCACACAAAGGTGCAGGGAGTAGGGGTGAGTACTAAGTACTCGGTGAGTAACAAATATATATAAGTAGCTGACAGTAAGAAATCCACAAAATACCACAATATGAAGCTACACTACAGTCCGAATCTCCTACGAACTAGCATCAACAGTACAATTCAGCTACCACAGAGTAATTCAGCAAATAAGGATGCAATGCAATGCACATAACAGCTACGGCGTGTAGCCCGATCCGATTTAACGTCGACGGCGCTCACTGGGGGTATGTACAGACTCCGGAGGGGATCCTACAGCCCAAGCGCAATACTGCTGCGGCGTGCAGCCCGATCCTCATATCAACCACTGCGGCGTGCAGCTCGATCCATGCTCAGTCCACAATAAGCAAATAAGTCACAAAATAGTTCTTTTTTTTTCTTAATTCCAGTTTTCAGTTCATAATTTAGGAAAAATTCTGAACTTTTATTTAATTTGCAAAAACCCGTGACCTAACATTTCAAAAAGGTGATTTCAATTTCCAGGACTGAGATCAGTGATTTAAGCAAATATAGCTATCACATAAATATTGTCCTCTAAGGACGCTACAGATCGGCACAAGGCCCCAAACAAGGCTTATCGCCCACAAATATATCAAATACAGTGTATTTCCAACACTAATAACATATTATTCATTTCCGGGATGGACCAAGTCTCAATCCCCAGTCACAATCAATCCCGCACCTGCCACGGTGTGCGAGCCACGCCCTACTAGCGTCACAATGTGCTAAGTCGGGGTTTCGAACCCTCAGGCTACCATATACACAAACTACTCACCTCTAGCCGGTCGTAGACTCGTCCGCGATGCCTTTTCCTTTGAATTTTGCTCCCTCGTGCGTAGAATCTAGTCAAACCACAATAATTATATCAAATACGGGTCAAAGAATCATAACCCATTTCAATTTACATGAAATTCGCATAAAAACACTAAGTTGGTAAAACCCGACCCCGGGCCCACGGCTCGGAAAATTTTGAAATTAGTACCAACGCGACCCTCGTCTCGCCACGAGTCCGTGCATATAAAATTTATCGAAATCGGAGTTCAAATGGCCTTCCAAAACTCAAAATCCCGTTTTTAATACCTAGGCCACAATTCTTCAAGATTTCTACCCAATTTCATGAAGATTGATGTTAATTCCACCATAAAATGATGTTTTTGAGTCAAGAATCTTACCTCCGACGAATACCCGATGACTTCTTAGTGTTTTCCTCGAGTTTTCTTCTCTCTAGGGCTCAAAATTGTATTTTTGGGGTATAAACCCGCGACCCTCTCTGTTCTGTGATTTTATTCACTGCCAGAGCAATTTGCTCTACGCGTTCGCGTGAGCTCCCACGCGTTCGCGATGCTCATTTTCCAGTTACTCTTCGCGAACGCGACGCCAACCACGCGTTCGCGATGCTCAAACTCCCAGCCGCCCAAATTCCTTCTACGCGTTCGCGACTCCCAGTCACGCGAACGCGATGGTTCACTCCAACTGACCTACGCGAACGCGACACCGGGAACGCGATCGCGAAGCACAAGGCTCCTGGCCTACGCGAACGCGACACACCTGATCGTGAACGCGATGCATGATCCGCCTGGCCTTCACGAACGCGGCACATGCCACGCTAACGCGAAGGCTTAAATGCCTGGACAGAACCTGCAGTTTTTTTCTGCAAATTTTTGCCAGGTCCAAATGCCCGGTTGATGGTCCGATATCATCCCGAGGCCCACGGGACCCCAACGAAAGCCACCAACATACTCCAAAACATGATACGGACTTGTTCCAATCACAAAAACACCTTCCTAAACATCAAAATCACCATTTACACACGAATTCAAGCCTAAGTTTCTTCAAAACTTTCAAAACTAACATTCAATCCAAAACCCGATCAAACGATGTCCGAATGACCTAAAAATTTGCATACATATCCAAAATCACATAACGAAGCTACTAAAATTGTCGGAATTCCATTCCGACTCCCGGATCTAAATATCACCTCCCATCCGATTTTCGCCAAAATTCAACCTTCGCCAATTCAAGCCTAAAATTACACCGGACCTCCGAATTCAATTTCGATTGCTCTCCTAAGTCATAAATGATCCCCCGAAACTAGTCGAATCATCAGAATCCGGTTCCGAGCACTCTAACTCAGTAGTCAACTCTAGGTTGACTTCCCACATTCAAGCTTTCTTCAAACATACCATTTGCTTCATTTTCAATCCAAATCACTCCTAACTCACCCGATATACTCTAATATTGATATAAAAGCATAAGCTATGCCAATGCAAGGTAACGGGATGGTAATTCCCGTAACGACAGGCCAGGTCGTTACACGAGGAGATGCCGTTTAGGGGAGTACCGCAGTTGAGGACATTGCTAGGGTAAATGATTAGAGCAAAGGGCCATGGTATTGACCAGAAATATTGTTTTTTATATCTTATTATTATATGATGAATATGATAGTAAAGTAAGAAGATTAGAAGGAATACCATAAGAACATTAGCAATACATAAAATAATGATAACATACCTACTAGATGAAATGGCAGATAAATATAAGATATTAATCTTTTATGCACTTAGAAAAATAAACGAATATTTATCTGCCATTTCATCTAGTAGGTATGTTATCATTATTTTATGTATTGCTAATGTTCTTATGGTATTCCTTCTAATCTTCTTACTTTACTATCATATTCATCATATAATAATAAGATATAAAAAACAATTTTTCTGGTCACTACCATGGCCCTTTGCTCTAATCATTTACCCTAGCAATGTCCTCAACTGCGGTACTCCCCTAAACGGCATCTCCTCGCCTCACTGGTTTCCCATTAGGAGTGACTTAGCCTAGGTTACTACTTAAAGCATACTTCCATGGCAAACGTACTCAAATTATTTTTTATAACATTACTATAACATGATGAAAACTATAGTATTATAAGATGATTATCAGGAATATAAGAATTTAGCTACGCATAATCATAAATTGATATACATGTTCTTGTAGATTTGATATTTCTGGCATAGATTCGGATTGTTGTTCCATAGCTTTGAAAAACTTAATATCTTTTTATTATAAGTATTTGAGAGAATTTTTACAAAGATGAAGAAGGCTTTTGCTTCCTGTAGAGAAGTCTTACTTCTCTTCTCCTATCTGCTAATCTATTTATATTAGTCCTATAACGCGTTAACTATTTCTTGACGCGTTTTTTCTACTATTTGCTTTACATAAAATAATAAAAAGAAAGACTAATAATGCTTTAATAATTTACATTATATTCCAATCTAGCTTTTTTCTTTTTATCTCATCCGTTGCTTTTCATGCTCAGTGCTTCACTTTATTTTGTCCGATTTGGTGGATGTCGCTTTCCTAGCTTTATGTCACTATCTTGATTTGTCTTCTTCTTCATTTTTCTTTGCCTAATCGTTTTTGTTGAATTCCTTCCGTGGCTTTTCTTCTTGGTTGTTATATGTCATTGCCTTCTTTTCCTCTTTTTCTTTTTAGCTTTTGTCTTCTTTTCCTCTTTTTCTTCTTAGCATTTATCTTCTTCTCCTCTTTTTCTTCTTAGCTTCATGATAGATTTATTACCTTGTCTCCGTAGTTTATTCAAATTCCACTTCTGGAATATAATTATCTTCTCCGTTACACTTTGTACATAGATGGTCTGAGTACTTTTGGCTTACTAATTTACAATATCTAGCTAATAAATTTTCTTAAATAAATTCCTTTTTGATAGCTCTTGTTTGGGGCATCTTCTCTGGATTTAACAGTGTTATGACCCACTGTCTAACTTCTTCCATGTCTAGTTGTCTTACTTCTCTGGAATGTGAATATATCATGACTTGATCTCTTGAATAATAGCTCCATATCGGGTTTCCATTGGTATAGTTTGTAGCTAATTCTTGTACAATAGTTGTTATTCCTATAGTTCGTTTATTAGCATAAAATTCCTGGTATATCTAATTTTGGTATCTCGGGTTGCTGTTCAATAATTTCCGGGATGATCATTTCCCTGGTCAATCCTATCTTTACCACTTGAATTGGTGGTTTTATCTCATCAAATAATATCTCTGCTGGTGCCGCATAACACTTGATAAAAAATAATTTGCCTTTAGTAACTCGCTTATAATTCATAAATGCTTTATATAGATCTGGTATAGCTATTAATTCTGTTCCATCCATAGTATATACGGTGTTCAATAATCCATAATTGTAGCAGGTTGCTACTAGCTTGGGGTTAGTGTTGGGTAGTGCGATAAGTCTGTTATAGCCTTGTAATTTTTGTGTTATATAATCGGTATTCGGTTCGGTTGTTGTAGCTCTTGGTTTGAGGTTTAAAAAGGTTTGTATTTTATAGATATTTTCTACGTATGTTCTGGTTATATGGTTGTAGGTATTCTTGTCTTGGCTTAGGCTGTCTATGTATGAAATAGTTTGTGGGGGTACGAATAATGGATCTTTTTGGTATTTTGAAATAAATGGTTTTTCGAATATTTTATTTAGGTTTTGTGTGTATTTTGGTTTACTACTAACTTCTTTTCCCTTGCTTGTTCCTGCAACTGTATTTAAACAAACGTTATGGGTTTTTAGGAGTTTCCCAACGTCTCCTTCTAGCTCTGGAATTTTACCGTCTTCCGATCGACGTAGTTCCGCATTTTTATAGTCATGCTGCTGACTTGTAGCTTTGAGTTTTTCCTCATTAGTTTTTATCTTGTTTAGTTTCATTTCCATACTGTCCATTTTTAAAGAAAGGGCAATGATGATATTGTATAGCTTTTCGGTTGTTTCTTCGTCAGTCTGTGTAGCTTTGTCTTGATATGTAATCTGCAATGACATTTTTGTTAGTACTGATTACTTCAATTGTAAATGTAAAGTTCTGTATATTCTGTAACGACCCGACCGGTCGTTTTAGAAAATTACGCCCCAATCCCTAATTTAACTGTTTCCCTAAGTACATTTCTGCTATTGTGGTTTGCCGGGAGAGTCGACCCTGAAATTTGAAGTATTTTGGGACACTTAGTCCCTAAATGAGAGCTTTAAAGATAGAAAATGGTCTGTAAACTGAACAGTGTTAAGACAATCTCGGAACGGAAATCCGATGGTTCCATTAGCTCCGTTGGGTGATTTCGGGGTTGGGAGCGCGTTCGGAATGTATTTTGGAGGTCCTTAGCTCAATTAGGCTTGAAATGCCGAAGGTTGAAATTTTGGCGAATCCGAACGATAGGTGAGATTTTGATCCGGGGTCGGAATGGAATTCCAACAATTTTTGTAGCTTCGTTATGTGAATTTGGATATGTCCGCAAAGTTTTAGGTCATTCGGACGTCGTTTGGTCGGGTTTTAGATCGAATGTACAATTCGGAAAGTTTTAAGAAATTTAGGCTTGAATTCGATGTGAATTATGGGTTTTGATGTTGTTAGACGTGTTTTTATGATTTGAATGAGTTCGTATCGTGTTTTGGAGTATGTTGGTGGTTTTCGTTGGGGTCCCGGGAGCCTCGGGATGAATTCGGGGGTCCAAACGGACCAATTTGTGCCAAAAGGCACTGCTGTTTCTGCTGCAATAATTGCAGAGCAATTTTGCTCTCCGCGATCGCGGAGATGGCCACGCGATCGCGTAAGGTGTGGTGGTAATGCATCGCGATCGCGATGCCTAGGATGCAATCGCGTAAGGGAAAAGCCCGGAGTTCTGCGATCGCAAGGTGGAGGGCGCGATCGCGTAAGTCTGGGAGAGTAAGCATCGCAATCGCGTGAGGGAGTATGCGATCGCGTAGGGTAGTTTGGGGAACCGGACGAGTTTGTTCTTCGCGATCGCGTTCGTGTCGTTTGCGATCGCGTAGGGTCGCTGAGTTGTTCACTGCGATCGCGTCCAGGATCACGCGATCGCGTAGAGGAAAATAAGGCCGCCCATATTTTGTGCATCGCGATCGCAAGCCCAGTGCTGCGATCGCGTAGAGTAAAATGGCCTGGCAGTGACTTTAAGTCCAGAACATTTCAGTCGTGGCCTAACATACCAAAACCTCCATTGTTGAGCTCCAAGAGAGGATTTTGAAGGGGAAACGCTGGGATATCATCGGGAAATCATCGGGGGTAAGTTTCTTGACCTTAATTCGTTGGTTTATCATGAAATCCGTGATTATTTCATTGAAATTGGAAGATTAAAGGTGGGTTTGAGCCCTAGGCCTAAATGTTAGAAAATCTTTGATTTGAATGGGTAAACGGAGTCCAATTTCGATAAATTTTATATGCACGGACTCGTATTGAGATAAGGAACCCGAAAATATAATTTTCGTGATTTTTCGATAAGCGTACCAAAAGTCGGGTTTTGGCAACTTGTGGGTTTTGGTGCATTTTGAGTTATTTTGATTGGGTAATGCCCAATTGGCCTATTTTGATGTGATTCTATTGATTTTTATCGGATACTACACTTGTGGAGGCCGACATTCGCGGCAAGAGGGTTATTTCTTAGCGGTTTTGTACCGGAATTGAGGTAAGTGGCTTGTCTAACCTCGTGTGGGGGACTTTCACCCCTAGGATATTATGTGATACTTTAAATGCCTTGTACGCGAGGTGACGGGCGTGTACATGCGCTGGTTGTTGAACACATACTTTACTTAAAATGTTCAATGAGTGATATTCCTGTTTTTAGCTGTTAAATTCGATATTCCTACCCGGTGGCGTCCAACAATCAAGCTAGGCCAGCCAGACCAACAACTTCTGATTTCATCTAATACCAGTCCCAAATGGACAACCCAAGAAGAATATATGAGTTTAAGAACTCCAATAATAATAATAATGAACAAAGTACTGACACTCCCAAAGATCCGAAGTCACAAGTCTAGAGCCTCTAACAAAACCCAACAGGAATAGAGAGTACTATATAGAAATACTCAAGTCCGAATACAAATACAAATAACAACTGGAAAGGAGAGGAGAAGCTAGGTTCTGCGAACGTAGGCAGCTACCTCAGCAACTCGATATGACACTGCAAACGCTGGAAATGCCTGTCTACTGCTCCTGAGTACCTGAGTCTGCACACAAAAGGTGCAGGGAGTAGGGGTGAGTACTAAGTACTCAGTGAGTAACAAATATATACAAGTAGCTGAAAATAAGAAATCCATAGAATACCACAATATGAAGCTACACTACAGTCCGAATCTCCCACGAACTAGCATCAACAGTACATTTCAGCTACCACAAAGTAATTTAACAAATAAAGATGCAATGCAATGCACATAACCGCTACGGCGTGTAGCCCGATCCAATTTAACGTCGACGGCGCTCACTGGGGGTGTGTACAGACTCCGGAGGGGCTCCTACAGCCCAAGCGCAATACTGCTGCGGCGTGCAGCCCGATCCTCATATCAACCACCGCGGCGTGCAGCCCGATCCCATGCTCAGTCCACAATAAGCAATTATGTCACAAAACAGTTCATTTTTCTTAATTCCAGTTCATAAATTCATAATTTATGAAAAATACTTTAACTTTATAAATTTGTAAAAGCCGGTGACTTAGCATTTCAAAAGTGTGATTTCAATTTCCAGGACCGAGATCAGTGATTTAAGCAATTATAGCTATCACATAATTATTGTCCTCTAAGGACACTACAGGTCGGCACAAGGCCCCAAACAAGGCTTACAGCCCACAAATATATCAAATACAATGTATTACCAACACTAATAACATATTATTCATTTTCGGGATGGACCAAGTCTCAATCCCCAATCACGATCAATCCCGCACCTACCACGGTGTGCGAGCCACGCCTACTAGCGTCACAATGTGCTAAGCCGGGGTTTCGAACCCTCAGGCTACCATATACACAAACTACTCACATCTAGCCGGCCGTAGACTCGTCCGCGATGCCTTTTCCTTTGAATTTAGCTCCCTCGTGCATAGAATCTAGTCAAACCACAATAATTATATCAAATACGGGTCAAAGAATCATAACCCATTTCAATTTACATGAAATTCGCATAAATACACTAAGTTGGTAAAACCCGACCCCGGGCCCACTGCTCGGAAAATTTCGAAATTAGTACCAACGTGACCCTCGTCTCACCACGAGTCCGTGCATATAAAATTTGTCGAAATCGGAGTTCAAATGGCCTTCCAAAACTCAAAATCCCGTTTTCAATACTTAGGCCACAATTCTTCAAAATTCTACCCAAATTCAAGAAGATTGATGTTAATTCTACCATAAAATGATGTTTTTGAGTCAAGAATCTTACCTCCGACGAATATCCGATGACTTCTCAGTGATTTCCTCGAGTTTTCTTCTCTCTAGGGCTCAAAATTATGCTTTGGGGGTGTAAACCCGTAAGCCTTTTGTTTTTGGATTTTATTCACTGCCAGAGCTTTTTGCTCTTCGCGTTCGCGTGAGCTCCCACGCGTTCGCGATGAACAGCTCTCTCTTACTCTTCGCGAACGCGAAGCCTACCACGCGTTCGCGATGCTCAATTCCAGCTACCCTTCGCGAACGCGACGCCATTCACGCGTTCGCGATGCTCAAACTCCCAGCCGCCCAAATTCCTTCTACGCGTTCGCGATACTCCTCCCGCGAACGCGAAGCCTTACCCTCACACACCTACGCGAACGCGACCACTGGAACACGAATGCGATGCACACGATCCCTTGCCTACGCGAACGCGGCTCCCCTTCTCGCGAACGCGATGCATGATCCGCCCGGCCTTCGCGAACGCGGCCCATGCCACGCGAACGCGAAGGCTTAGATGCCTGGGCAGAACGTGCAGTTTTTCTGCAGATTTTTGCCAAGTCCAAAATCCTGGTTAATGGTCCGAAATCATCCCGAGGCCCCCCGGACCCCAACAAAAACCAGCAACGTACTCCAAAACATGATACGGACTTGTTCAAATCATAAAAACACCATACTAAACATCAAAATCACCATTTACTCACGAATTCAAGCCTAAGTTTCTTCAAACTTTCAAAACTAACATTCAATCCAAAACCCGATCAAACGACATCCGAATGATCTGAAAATTTGCAGACATATCCAAAATCACATTAAACGAAGCTACATAAATTGTCGGAATTCCATTCCGACCCCCGGATCAAAATATCACCTACCATCCGGTTTTCGCCAAAATTCAACCTTCGCCAATTCAAGCCTAAAACTACACCGGACCTCCGAATTCAATTCCGATTGCTCTCCTAAGTCATAAATGATCCCCCGAAACTAGTCGAATCATCAGAATCCGGTTCCGAGCACTCTAACTCAATAGTCAACTCTTGGTTGACTTTCCATATTCAAGCTTCCTTCAAGCATGCTATTTGCTTCATTTTCAATCCAAATCACTCCTAACTCACCCGATATACTCTAATACTATTATAAAAGCATAAGATATGTAAATGCAAGGTAACGGGTTGGTAATTCCCATAACGACAGGCCGGGTCGTTACATTCTCCCCAACTTAAACAAACGCTCGTCCGCGAGCGGGTTAAGAAACATACCCGGAGCATCAAACAAGTGTGGATATCTACTTCGCATCTCCTTCTCGGTCTCCCAAGTTGCTTCCTCCACGGGACGACCTCTCCACTACACTTTCACTGAAGCTATATCCTTAGATCTCAGCTTACGAACCTGTCGACCCAAAATGGCTACTGGTTCCACATCATAAGTCAAATCCTCATCTAGCCGTATCGTGCTGAAGTCTAACACATGAGACGGGTCTCCGACATACTTCCGGAGCATAGATACATGGAACACCGGGTGAACTCCCGACAAACTGGGTGGCAAAGCAAGCATATAGGCCACCTCCCCAACTTTTCTAAGCACCTCAAAAGGTCCAATAAATCTTGGGCTCAACTTCCCTTTCTTTCCAAACCTCATAACACCCTTCATCGGCGAAACCTTCAGCAACACCTTCTCACCTACTGAATAAGACACATCTCGGACCTTCCGGTCAGCATAACTCTTCTGACGCGACTGAGCTGTGCGAAGTCTCTCCTGAATCACCTTCACCTTGTCTAAGGCATCTTGGACTAACTCTGTCCCCAACAACCTAGCCTCGCCGGGCTCGAACCAACCAACCGGAGACCTACACCGCCTCCCATATAAAGCTTCATACGGTGCCATCTGAATGCTGGACTGATAGCTATTATTATAAGCAATCGCCGCAAGAGGCAAATAATCAGCCCATGAACCCCCAAAATCAATGACACAAGCACGCAACATGTCCTCCAATATCTGAATAGTACGCTCAGACTGTCCATCCGTCCTGTGGATGAAATGCTGTGCTCAGCTCTACCTGTGAACCCAACTCTCGCTGAAATGTCCTCCAGAACTGAGAAGTGAACTGGGTACCTCTGTCCGATATAATAGAAATGGGAACTCCATGCAATCTCACTATCTCACGGATGAATATCTCTGCCAACCGCTCTGAGGAATAAGTAGTACACACTGGGATGAAGTGAGCCGACTTGGTCAACCTATCCACCACCACCCAAACTGAATCAAACTTCCTCGTTGTCCGAGGGAGTCCACTAACAAAGTCCATAGTTATTCTTTCCCACTTCCACTCCGGAATATCAATACGCTGGAATACACCACCAGGTCTCCGATGCTCATACTTGACCTGCTGACAATTTAGACACCGAGCCACATGGCTCACAATATCTTTCTTCATCTTTCTCCACCAGTAATGCTGCTTCAAATCCTGATACATCTTCGCGGCTCCTGGATGAATAGAATACCGCGAACTGTGGGCCTCCTCCAATATCAACTCACGAAGGCCATCAACATTGGGCACGCATATCCGGCCCTGCATCCGCAATACACCATCATTACCAATAGTGACATCTCTGGCATCATCATGCTGAACTCTGTCCTTAAGGACAAGTGAGTGTGGATCATCATACTGGCGCTCTCGAATACGATCATATAAAGAAGAACGAGCTACTACACAAGCCATCACCCGATTGGGCTCAGAAATATCCATCCTCACCATCTGATTAGCTAACGCCTGAACATCAACCTGCTAGGGTCTCTCCCCAACTGGAATATACGCCAAACTACCCATACTAATAGCCTTCCAGCTCAACGCATCAGCCACTACATTGGCTTTCCCGGGATGATACAAGATAGTAATATCATAGTCTTTAATCAATTCAAGCCATCTCCGCTGCCTCAAATTTAGATCTTTCTGCTTAAACAAATGCTGAAGGCTGTGGTGGTCTGTATATACATCACAAGATACACCATATAGGTAATGCCTCCAAATCTTCAAGGCATGAACAATAGCAGCTAACTCCAAATCATGAACAGGGTAGTTCTTCTCATGGGGCTTTAGCTGACGAGAAGCATATGCAATAACTCTACCCTCCTGCATCAACACACAACCGAGTCCAAATCAAGAAGCATCACAATACACCGTATATGACCCTGAAGCTGATGGTAACACAAGTACTGGAGCTTTGGTCAAAGCCTCTTTGAGCTTCTGGAAGATCTCCTCACATTCATTAGACCACACAAATGGAGCATTCTTCTGTGTCAACTTAATCAACGGTGAAGCAATAGATGAGAAACCCTGAACAAACCGACGATAATAGCCTGCCAAGCCAAGAAAACTCCGAATCTCTGTAGCTGAGGAAGGTCTGGGCCAATTCTGTACTGCCTCGACCTTCTACGGATCAACCCGAATACCATCACTGGACACTATATGTCCCAGAAAACCCACAGTATCAAGCCCAGAACTCACACTTAGTGAATTTTGCATAAAGCTTCTCTTCTCTCAACCTCTGCAATACCACCCTCAAGTGCTGTGCATGCTCCTCCTGGCTGTGTGAATACACCAAAATATCATCAATAAACACAATCACAAAGGAATCAAGGTACGGCCGAAATACACTATTCATCAAGTGCATGAATGCAGCTGGGGCATTAGTCAGCCCGAAAGACATCACTAGGAACTCGTAGTGCCCATATCGCGTCCCGAACGCTGTCTTCATAATATCCGAGTCCCTGGTCTTCAACTGATGGTAGCCCGATCAAAGATCAATCTTAGAAAATACACTAGCTCCTCTGGAGCTGATCAAATAGGTCCTCAATACGAGGCAATGGGTACTTATTCTTCACTGTTACCTTGTTTAGCTGCCTGTAATCAATGCACATTCTCATTGTGCCATCTTTCTTCTTCACGAACAACACCGGTGCACCCCAAGGTGACACACTCGGATGAATGAAACCCTTATCTAAGAGTTCCTGAAGCCGTTCTTTCAATTCTTTTAACTCCGCTGGTGCCATGCGATAGGGAGGAATAGAAATGGGCTGAGTGCCCGGCACCAAGTCAATACCAAAGTCAATATCTCTGTCAGGCGGCATGCCTGGCAGGTCTGCTGGAAATACATCCGGAAACTCCCTCACAATGGGGACCGAATCAAGACCGGGTGTCTCGGCCTCAACATTTCTAATGAAGGCCAAATAAGATAAACAACCCTTGCCAATCATTCGTTGGGCCTTTATATAAGAAATCACTCTGTCGGACACATAATCAGTCAAGCCACGCCACTCGATCCTCGGATTACCCGGAATAGCTAGTGTGACTGTCTTGGCATGACAGTCCAGAATCGCATGGTAAGGAGATAGCCAATCCATGCCTAGAATTACATCGAAATCTACCATGCCAATAGAAATAAATTAACTCGGGTCTCCAGACCCCCAATAGTAATAATACAGGATCGATATACCTGATCCACAACAACAGTATCCCCCACTTGGGTAGACACATGTACGGGCAAAGTAAGAATACCACGGGTCATACCCAAATGATGTGCAAAATAAGTAGAGACATAAGAATAGGTGGATTCGGGATCAAATAAGACAGAAGCATCCCTGTGGCAGATTGAGATAATACCTGAAATGACCGCATCCGAAGCACTAGCATCCTTCCTATCCGGAAGAGCATAGAAACGAGCCCTGGCCTCCACCAATACGATCCTCACCCCTAGGGCGACCTCCGGATACCTGGCCACCAGTCCTAGCCGACTGTGCTGGCGCTGAAGAAAGAGGAGTAGAAGACGAGGGCTGATCCCTCTGCTGAGACCGCTTACGAAGCCACCGAGGACACTCTCTCCTCTGATATGGCCCAAATCACCGCACTCAAAACAACGGCCCGAAGATGGAAGAAGGGGCTGCCGAGGACCCCTCGCTGCGGATGAACCCTCGTGCTGAGGAAACAGGAGCAGAGCTCTGAGCTGGAAGAGCACTCAGTGCAGGCTGACTCTGCTGATGGCTCTGCTAACCCTGATAACCCTGATGGCCCTAACGACCACGATCTAATGAAACCCCACTGGACTCTGCACGTCCAGACTGATGAGACCTCAAAGAACAACCTCTGCTATGCTGAGGTTGACCCCTAGACGGAGTACACTGTAGCTGCCAGTACCACGAGGCCTCTTAGCCTCTCTCTCCTTCCGCTCTCTGCGATGATCTGTCTCAATGTGACGGGCAGCATCAACCACCTCCTCAAAGGTAACTGCTGAAACTCTGTCCCTGGTCATCAATATGCGGATGGGATAAATAAGGCCATCAATAAATCTCTGAATCCTCTCTCTGTCTGTAGGAACCATCCACATGGCATGACGGGCCAACCGTGTGAATCTCATCTCGTACTGATTAACCGTCATATCTCCCTGCTTCAACCACTCGAACTGACGTCGCAGCTCCTCTCTCTGAGACCGAGGCACGTACTTCTCCAAAAATACCGTGGAGAACTGCTGCCAAGTGAGGGGCACTGCCCCAGCGGGCCTACGCCTCTCAAAATCCTCCCACCACTGGAAAGCTGCACCCGTGAACTGAAAAGTGGTGAATGAAACACCACTGGACTCTAGAATAACCGCGGTGCGAAGCATGCGCCGACATCTGTCAAGAAAACCCTAGGCGTCCTCGCCCTCAGCACCACTGAATGTCGGAGGCTGTAGACTCTCAAATCTCTCCAAACGACGCTGCTCATCGTCGGGCATAGCTGGAACCATATAAGCAGGAGCTGGTGCAACGGGCGCAACTGGCTGAACTGGCTCGGGTGTGTGAGCCACGGGGTCTGATTCCCTCCCCCTGCCTGTGAAGAAGATACTGCAGCAGTAGCTGCAACTACCTGAGCCAAGCCTGTGCACACTGATAAGATCTGAGCCAAGGTCTCCTGAAGACCCGGTATCACAATGGGCACTACCGGTGCCTGAACCTGAGTTGCCGGAGCGTCTGCCGCTGGAATCTGGTCCTGAGTCTGGGCCACTAGTGCAGGAATCTGACCCTGAGTCTGGTCAGCTGGTGGGTCAGCAGGTGCTGGTACTGCTGCCCTACCTCTACCACGACCACGGCCTCTGGGTGCCAATGGTGGTCGTCCGCCACGTCCGCTAGCACGTGTTCTCGCCATCTGCGAGAGAATAGAATATGGAAAAATTTAATTTCATGATAACACAAATCGCACGATATGAATCCAAGAAAATGAGGTTTTTCCTAAAGTTTCTGTAGCCCTCCGAGGATAGATACGGACGTCTACGTACCGATCCGCGAAAGCCTACTAAACCGGCTCATGACTCGCGAGTCCTAATAACCTAGAGCTTTGATACCAACTTGTCACGACCCAAATCCGGTCGTGATGGCGCCCAACAATTCAGCTAGGCCAGCCAGACCAACCATTTCTGATTTCATCTAATACCGGTCCCAAATGGACAACCCAAGAAGAATATATGAGTTTAAGAACTCCAATAATAATAATAATGAACAAAATACTTACACTCCCAAAGATCCGGAGTCACAAGTCTAGAGCCTCTAACAAATTCCAACAGGAAATAGAGAGTACTATATAGAAATACTCAAGTCTGAATACAAATACAAATAACAACTGGAAAGGAGAGGAGAAGCTAGGTTCTGCGAACGTAGGCAGCTACCTCAGCAACTCGGATAAATAATGATAAAAGCTGGAGTGCTCGTCTATCCCTCCTGTGTACCTGAATCTGCACACAAAGGTACAGGGAGTAGGGTGAGTACTAAGTACTCGGTGAGTAATAAATATATACAAGTAGCTGAAAATAAGAAATCCACAGAATACCACAATATGAAGCTACACTACAGTCCGAATCTCCCACGAACTAGCATCAACAATACATTTCAACTACCACAGAGTAATTTAACAAATAAAGATGCAATGCAATCCACATTACCGCTACGGCGTGTAGGCCGATCCAATTTAACGTCGACGGCGCACACTGGGGTGTGTACAGACTCCGGATGGGCTCCTACAGCCCAAGCGCAATACTGCTGCGGCGTGCAGCCCGATCCTCATATCAACCACTGCGGCGTGCAGCCCGATCCCATGCTCGGTCCACAATAAGCAAATAAGTCACAAAACAGTTCATTTTTCTTAATTCCAGTTCTCAATTCATAATTTATGAAAAATACTTTAACTTTATTAAATTTGCAAAAGCCGGTGACTTAGCATTTCAAAAGTGTGATTTCAATTTCCGGGACTGAGATCAGTGATTTAAGCAATTATAGCTATCACATAATTATTGTCCTCTAAGGACACTACAGGTCGGCACAAGGCCCCAAACAAGGCTTACAGCCCACAAATATATCAAATACAGTGTATTACAACCACTAATAACATATTATTCATTTCCGGGATGGACCAAGTCTCAATCCCCAGTCACAATCAATCCCGCACCTGCCACGGTGTGCGAGCCACGCCCTACTAGCGTCACAATGTGCTAAGCCGTGGTTTCGAACCCTCAGGCTACCATATACACAAACTACTCACCTCTAGCCGGCCGTAGACTCGTCCGCGATGCCTTTTCCTTTGAATTTAGCTCCCTCGTGCGTAGAATCTAGTCAAACCACAATAATTATATCAAATACGAGTCAAAGAATCATAACCCACTTCAATTTACATGAAATTCGCATAAATACACCAAGTTGGTAAAACCCGGCCCCGGGCCCACTGCTCGGAAAATTTCGAAATTAGTACCAACGCGACCCTCATCTTGCCACGAGTCCGTGCAAATAAAATTTATCGAAATTGGAGTTCAGATGGCTTCCAAATCCAAAAATCCCGTTTTCAATACTTAGGCCACAATTCTTCAAAATTCTACCCAAATTCATGAAGATTGATGTTAATTCTACCATAAAATGATGTTTTTGAGTCAAGAATCTTACCTCCGACGAATATCCGATGACTTCTCAGTGATTTCCTCGAGTTTTCTTCTCTCTAGGGCTCAAAATTATGTTTTGGGGGTGTAAACCCGTAAGCCTTCTGTTTCTGGATTTTATTCACTGCCAGAGCGTTTTGCTCTTCGCGTTCGCGTGAGCTCCCACGCGTTCGCGATGAACAGCTCCCTCTTACTCTTCGCGAACGCGACGCCTACCACGCGTTCGCGATGCTCAATTCCAGCTACCCTTCGCGAACGCGACGCCATTCACGTGTTCGCGATGCTCAAACTCCCAGCCGCCCAAATTCCTTCTACGCGTTCGCGATACTCCTCCCGCGAACGCGAAGCCTTACCCTCACACACCTACGCGAACGCGACCACTGGAACGCGAACGCGATGCACACGATCCCTGGCCTACGCAAACGCGGCTCCCCTTCTCGCGAACGCGATGCATGATCCGCCTGGCCTTCGCGAACGCGGCCCATGCCACGCGAACGCGAAGGCTTAGATGCCTGGGCAGAACCTGCAGTTTTTCTGCAGATTTTTGCCAAGTCCAAAAGCCCGGTTGATGGTCCGAAACCATACCGAGGCCCACGGGACCCCAACGAAAACCACCAACGTACTCCAAAACATGATACGGACTTGTTCAAATCATAAAAACACCATACTAAACATCAAAATCACCATTTACTCACGAATTCAAGCCTAAGTTTCTTCAAACTTTCAAAACTAACATTCAATCCAAAACCCGATCAAACGACGTCCGAATGACCTGAAAATTTGCAGACATATCCAAAATCACATAACGAAGCTACGGAAATTGTCAGAATTCTATTCCGACCCCCTGATCAAAATATCACCTACCATCCGGTTTTCGCCAAAATTCAACTTTCGCTAATTCAAGCCTAAAACTACACCGGACCTCCGAATTCAATTCCGATTGCTCTCCTAAGTCATAAATGATCCCCCGAAACTAGTCAAATCATCAGAATCCAGTTCCGAGCAGTCTAACTCAATAGTCAACTCTTGGTTGACTTTTCATATTCAAGCTTCCTTCAAGCATGCTATTTGCTTCATTTTCAATCCAAATCACTCCTAACTCACCCGATATACTCTAATACTATTATAAAAGCATAAGATATGTAAATGCAAGGTAACGGGGTGGTAATTCCCGTAACGACGGGCCGGGTCGTTACACTCTGATACCAGTTAGAAAAGCATGATTAGATATTATTTAACTGTCTAGTTGCCTAATTGTCTTACTTGAGTTTTCTTGGTAATCGCTGGCGCCGTTTATCGGCGAAGTTATAGTTAAGCATATTATACTTCTCTCTGTGTATTCCTTTACTTGCTGTGTTTGTGGATTGCGGGTTCAATTCCCGGAGATCCTGAGATTTATTGAAGTGTGTACTGCGGGTTCGATTCTCGGAGATCCTGAGATTTATTGAAATGTGGACTGTGGGTTCGATTACCGGAGATCCTGAGATTTATTAAAGTGTGGACTGCGGGTTCGATTCCCGGAGATCCTGAGATTTATTGAAATGTGGACTGCGGGTTCGATTCCCGGAGATCCCGAGATTTATTGAAATGTGGACTGCGGGTTCGATTCCCGGAGATCCCGAGATTTATTGAAATGTGGACTGCGGGTTCGATTTGCGGAGACCCAGGGGTACTGAAAATGGGACTGTGGGTTCAATTCCCACAGGTCCTGGACTTGTTTTATTGAGTTGGTTATTTGTTGTTAGCTTAATTGTATACAGTTGCAGTAATCATCTTATTGTTGTTATTGCGGAAATTATTATCATTTAAACTGTTTATTTTTATTATCATCATTATATTATTGTTTCTCAGTAGGGCCCTGACCTTCCTCGTTACTACTCCATCGAGGTTAGGCTTGGCACTTACTGAGTACCGCCGTGGTGTACTCATGCTACTCTTTTGCACACTTTTTGTTGTGCAGATCCAGGTACATCAGAGCAGGCTCGTACTAGGTGATACCGCAGCTTTCTGGGAGACTCCCCTTCTATTCTAGTAGTACTAGTTGGCATTTTTTCTTCATCTCGTTGATAGATACTCTTTACACATAGAGCCACAGTTGTATATTCTCTTTTAGTCTGTGTTACCGTGGGATTCCGGATCTTGGTAACATTTTATTCAGTGTGTTGACGGATGTATGTGCCAAGCGGTACGGATTACATACCTTTTTATGCTATTTTTCCGTTGTTTCTTATTTAAGTGTTCATAGCTTGTGTATTCCGCAACGTGTTAGGCTTACCTAGTCATGGGGACTGGGTGCCATCACGACATGTTCACGATTGGTGAACTAGGGTTGTGACAAGTTGGTATCAGAGCTCTAGGTTCATAGGAGTCACGGGACACAGACCGGTTACTTAGAGTCTCGCTGATCGATACGGAGACGTCTGTATTTATCTACGAGGGGCTATGTAACTGTTTAGGAAATTCTTCATTTCTTTTGGATTCCTTGTCGTGCGACATTTTTGACATCAAAAATCTAAACTACTGCTTTCTATTCTCTCACGGATGGTGAGGACACGATCTACTCGCGATGATCAGGTACCCGCGCCCCCTGTTGCCGCCGTCAGAGGCCGGGGCCGAGGTAGAGGACGAGGACGCGCCCGAGGTGCAGCCACAGCACCCGCGCGCGCTGCCGCTGAGGTGCCACGGGTAGACCAGGTTGGAGCGCAGAGGCACCTGGTACACCGACTACAGCTGCTACTACTCCAGCACTCCAGGAGACCCTGGCCCAGTTCATGAGTATGTATATCACTTTAGCTCAGGCAGGGTTGCTCCCTCTCACTCCATCTACATCTCAGGCCGGGGGAGGGGCCCAGACTCCTGCAGCCGCTACACCTGAGCAGCGAGTGCCAGTGGGACAGGTTCCAGAGATTTTTGTTATGCCTCCTGCCGCCCCAGCACAACCCGGAGGTTGGCCAGCTGCCTCCGAGGACGAGCGGCGTAGATTGGAGAGGTTCAAGAAATATGATCCTCTAGTGTTCAGTGGTTTGGCTTCAGATGATGCATTGGGTTTTCTAGAGGAGTGTCATCGTATTCTTCGTACTATGGGGATTGTGGAGACCGGCGGGGTTTCCTTCACTGCTTTTCAGTTTCGTGGGGCCGCTTATGATTGGTGGCGCACGTATGAGTTGGATAGTCCAGAGGAGTCTGCTTCGTTGACTTGGACGCAGTTTTCAGATCTATTTTTGAGGGAGTTTGTTCCACAGAGCCTTAGGGATTCTTGGCGCTCGGAGTTTGAGCGGCTGCGACAGGGCTCCATGTCAGTATCGGAGTATGCTATCAGTTTCACCCGTCTAGCCAGGCATGCACCGGCTTTGGTAGCCACGGTTCGGGAGAGAGTGCGGAGATTTATTGAGGGCCTTGTTCCGCCTATCCGATCCAGCATGGCCAGAGAGCTTGAGACAGATATATCTTATCAGCAGGCAGTTAGCATTGCCAAGAGGATCGAGAGTATGCTCCCTAGAGAGCGCAGAGAGAGAGAGGCCAAGAGGTCTCGTGAGTCGGGCCATTTCTCTGATGCCCGCACTTCATCAGCCGGTCGTTTTGGCAGGGGTTATTCCGGCCGAACAGTTCACTCAGCATTGCTCGCAGCCGGTAGTACTCCAGGTCTTCCAGCACCTCAGGAGCCTTATTATGCTCCCCCAGTTTCCAGTGCACCTCCTACGCGTGGACCTTCCAGGGGTCAGACTAGTGGGGGTGAGGCCGGTCAGTCACAGCCACCGCGTCCTCCCCGAGCTTGTTTTGAGTGCGGGGATACTCGCCACCTGGTTAGGGAGTGCCCTAGGCACAGGAGAGAAGCCCCTCATTAGTCATCACAGCATCCGCGTGGTTCTCAGGGCCAGCAGGCTATCATTCCAGCCCCAGCTGCCACTCCACCTGCCCAGCCATCCAGGGGCGGGGGTCAGGGTTCCAGAGGCCGCCCTCGAGAGGGGGACAGGCCAGATTCTATGCTATTCCTGATCGCGCTGCGGCTGTTGCATCTGACTCTGTTATCACAGGTATTATTCTGGTTAGTCACAGGGAGGCATCGGTTCTATTCGACCCTGGTTCCACTTTTTCATATGTGTCTTCTTACTTTGCTTCTCATCCGGGTGTGCCTCGGGATTCTTTGAGTGCCCCCATTTATGTTTCCACTCCGGTGGGTGATTCTTTGGTAGTGGACCGCGTATATCGGTCGTGTTTGGTTACCATTTGTGATTTTGAGACCAGAGCGGATCTATTGCTGCTTGGGATGGTCGATTTTGATATTATGTTGGGCATGGACTGGTTTTCGCCCCATTATGCTATTCTTGATTGTCACGCCAAGACCGTGATGCTGGCTATGCCGGGCATTCCACGTATTGAGTGGAGTGGTACTCTAGATCACACCCCTAGCCGTGTTATTTCTTTTCTCAGAGCTCAGCGTATGGTTGAGAAGGGGTGTGCTGCTTATCTAGCCTATGTGCGGGACGTCAGTATTGACACTCCCTCTATTGATTCTGTTCATGTGGTACGTGACTTTGCCGATGTATTTCCAGCTGATCTCCCGGGCATGCCGCCCGACAGAGATATTGACTTTGCTATTGACTTGTTGCCGGGCACTCAGCCCATTTCTATTCCACCGTATCGTATGGCTCCTCCTGAGTTGAAGGAGTTGAAGGATCAGTTACAGGAGTTATTGGGCAAGGGTTTTATTCGACCCAGTGTTTCGCCTTAGGGTGCTCCTGTATTGTTTGTGAAGAAAAAGGACGGTTCTATGCGTATGTGTATTGACTATCGTCAGCTGAACAAGGTTACGGTGAAGAACCGGTATCCTTTGCCCCGTATTGATGATTTATTTGACCAGCTACAGGGCGCACATGTGTTTTCTAAGATTGATTTGCACTATGGGTATCACCAGCTGAAGATTCGGGAGCCAGATATCCCGAAGACTGCCTTCAGGACCCGGTATGGTCACTATGAGTTCCTCGTGATGTCTTTTGGGCTGACTAATGCCCCGGCAGCCTTTATGCATTTGATGCACAGTGTGTTCAGGCCTTATCTGGACTCGTTCGTGATTGTCTTTATTGATGATATTCTAGTATATTCTCGAAGCCGGGAAGAGCACGAGCAGCATTTGAGGATAGTGCTTCAGATTCTGAGGGAGAAGCAGCTTTATGCCAAGTTCTCTAAATGTGAATTCTGGTTGAGTTCGGTGGCATTTTTTGGCCACGTGGTGTCGAGTGATGGTATTCGAGTAGATCCGAGGAAGGTGGAGGCCGTGCAGAGTTGGCCCAGACCCTCCTCCGCTACTGATATTCGTAGTTTCCTTGGTTTGGCGGGCTATTACCGTCGTTTCGTAGAGGGGTTCTCTTCGATTGCAGCACTTATGACCAGATTGACCCAAAAGGGTGCCCCTTTTCAGTGGACAGACGAGTGTGAGGCGAGCTTTCAGAAGCTCAAGACAGCTTTGACTTCGGCCCCTATATTGATGTTGCCTACGGGTACGGGGTCCTATACCGTATATTGTGATGCCTCACGAGTTGGACTCGGCGCGGTATTGATGCAGGACGGTAGGGTGATTGCCTACGCGTCGAGACAGCTGAAGGTGCATGAGAAGAATTACCCTGTTCATGATTTGGAGCTAGCTGCCATTGTTCACGCCTTGAAGATTTGGCGTCATTACTTATATGGGGTCCCTTGTGAGATCTACACTGATCACCGGAGCTTGCAACACTTGCTTAAGCAGAAGGACCTGAATATGCGTCAGAGGAGATGGTTGGAGCTACTAAAGGACTATGATATTACTATTCTCTATCATCCGGGCAAGGCTAATGTTGTTGCCGATGCCTTGAGTCGTCGAGCAGAGAGTTCGGGGAGTTTAGCATATCTACCAGTTTCAGAGAGGCCTATGGCGATGGATGTTCAGGCTCTAGCCAGGCAGTTTGTTAGATTGGATCTTTCGGAGCCTAGCCGGATTCTGGCATGTGTGGTTTCTCGGTCTTCTCTATTTGACCGCATCAGGGAGCGTCAGTTCGACGACCCTCATTTTCTTGTCCTTCAGGATAGAGTTCGGCGTGGTGATGCCCGAGATGTTACCATCGGGGATGATAGAGTTATGAGGATGCAGGGGCGTATCTGTGTGCCTAATGTGGATGATCTTCGAGAGCTGATTCTAGCAGAGGCCCATAGCTCGTGGTATTCCATCTATCCGGGAGCCGCGAAGATGTATCGGGACTTGAAACAGCATTACTGGTGGAGGCGGATGAAGAGGGATATAGTTGATTATGTTTCTAGATGCCTCAACTGCCAGCAGGTGAAGTATGAGCATCAGCGTCCGGGTGGATTGATGCAACAGATCGAGATTCCCGAGTGGAAATGGGAGCGCATTACCATGGACTTTGTATCTGGACTTCCACGGACGGTTAGGAAGTTTGATTCCATTTGGGTCATTGTGGATCGGCTAACCAAGTCCGCCCATTTTATACCGGTGAGCACTACATATTCATCGGAGCGACTGGCGGAGATCTATATCAGGGAGGTAGTTCGGCTGCATGGTATTCCAGTTTCCATCATTTCAGATAGAGGCACTCAGTTCACTTCACGGTTCTGGAGAGCTGTACAGGAGGAGTTAGGTACTCGGGTGGAGCTGAGCACAGCATTTCACCCCCAGACTGATGGGCAGTCCGAGCGCACTATTCAGATTTTGGAGGATATGCTCCGTGCGTGCGTGATTGAGTTTGGAGGTTCGTGGGATCACTTCTTGCCACTGGCGGAGTTTGCTTATAACAACAGCTACCAGTCTAGTATTCAGATGGCACCGTACGAGGCCCTATATGGTAGGAGGTGCGGGTCTCCCGTGGGTTGGTTTGAGCCGGGCGAGGCCAGGTTGCTAGGTACTGATATGGTTCAGGAGGCTATGGACAAGGTCAAGGTGATTCAGGACAGACTTCGTGCAGCCCAGTCTAGACATAAGAGTTATGCGGACAAGAAGGTTCGCGATGTGGCTTTTATGGTTGGTGAGCGGGTTTTGCTTCGAGTCTCGCCCATGAAGGGCGTTATGAGGTTTGGGAAGAAAGGGAAGCTGAGTCCCAGATCTATTGGCCCTTTTGAGATTTTGAGGCGTATCGGGGAGGTTGCCTATGAGTTAGCCTTACCTCCTAGTCTAGCTGGAGTTCACCCCGTATTTCATGTCTCCATGCTCCGGAGGTACCATGGAGACCCGTCACATGTGTTGGATTTCACTTCTGTTCAGCTAGACAAGGATATGTCTTATGTTGAGGAGCCAGTAGCCATTCTAGACAGGCAGGTCAGAAAGCTAAGGTCAAAGAACATCGCTTCGGTAAAGGTTCAGTGGCGGGGCC
>JASVEL010009981.1:0-41292 GCA_032618575.1 Nicotiana noctiflora
AGGGGTGTGCTGCTTATCTAGCCTATGTGCGGGACGTCAGTATTGACACTCCCTCTATTGATTCTGTTCATGTGGTACGTGACTTTGCTGATGTATTTCCGGCTGATCTCCCGGGCATGCCGCCCGACAGAGATATTGACTTTGCTATTGACTTGTTGCCGGGCACTCTGCCCATTTCTATTCCATCGTACCGTATGGCTCCTCCTGAGTTGAAGGATCAATTACAGGAGTTATTGGGCAAGGGTTTTATTCGACCCAGTGTTTCGCCTTGGGGTGCCCCTGTATTGTTTGTGAAGAAAAAGGACGGTTCTATGCGTATGTGTATTGACTATCGTCAGCTGAACAAGGTTACAATGAAGAACCGGTATCCTTTGCCCCGTATTGATGATTTATTTGACCAGCTACAGGGCGCACATGTGTTTTCTAAGATTGATTTGCGCTCCGGGTATCACTAGCTGAAGATTCGGGAGCCAGATATCCCGAAGACTGCCTTCAGGACCCGGTATGGTCACTATGAGTTCCTCGTGATGTCTTTTGGGCCGACTAATGCCCCAGCAGCCTTTATGCATTTGATGCACAGTGTGTTCAGGCCTTATCTGGACTCGTTCGTGATTGTCTTTATTGATGATATTCTAGTATATTCTCGAAGCCGGGAAGAGCACGAGCAGCATTTGAGGATAGTGCTTCAGATTCTGAGGGAGAAGCAGCTTTATGCCAAGTTCTCTAAATGTGAATTCTAGTTGAGTTCGGTGGCATTTTTGGGCCACGTGGTGTCGAGTGATGGTATTCGAGTAGATTCGAGGAAGGTGAAGGCCATGCAGAGTTGGCCCAGACCCTCCTCCGCTACTGAGATTTGTAGTTTCCTTGGTTTGGCGGGCTATTACCGTCGTTTCGTAAAGGGGTTCTCTTCGATTGCAGCACTTATGACCAGATTGACCCCAAAAGGGTGCCCCTTTTCAGTGGACAGACGAGTGTGAGGCGAGCTTTTAGAAGCTCAAGACAGCTTTGACTTCGGCCCCTATATTGATGTTGCCTACGGGTACGGGGTCCTATACCGTATATTGTGATGCCTCACGAGTTGGACTCGGCGCGGTATTGATGCAGGACGGTAGGGTGATTGCCTACGCGTCGAGACAACTGAAGGTGCATGAGAAGAATTACCCTGTTCATGATTTGGAGCTAGCTGCCATTGTTCACGCCTTGAAGATTTGGCGTCATTACTTATATGGGGTCCCTTGTGAGATCTACACTGATCACCGGAGCTCGCAACACTTGCTTAAGCAGAAGGACCTGAATATGCGTCAGAGGAGATGGTTGGAGCTACTAAAGGACTATGATATTACTATTCTCTATCATCCGGGCAAGGCTAATGTTGTTGCCGATGCCTTGAGTCGTCGAGCAGAGAGTTCGGGGAGTTTAGCATATCTACCAGTTTCAGAGAGGCCTATGGCGATGGATGTTCAGGCTCTAGCCAGGCGGTTTGTTAGATTGGATCTTTCGGAGCCCAGCCGGATTCTGGCATGTGTGGTTTCTCGGTCTTCTCTATTTGACCGCATCAGGGAGCGTCAGTTCGACGACCCTCATTTGCTTGTCCTTCAGGATAGAGTTCGGCGCGGTGATGCCCGAGATGTTACCATCGGGGATGATAGAGTTATGAGGATGCATGGGCGTATCTGTGTGCCTAATATGGATGATCTTCGAGAGCTGATTCTAGCAGAGGCCCATAGCTCGTGGTATTCCATCTATCCGGGAGCCGCGAAGATGTATCAGGACTTGAAACAGCATTACTGGTGGAGGCGGATGAAGAGGGATATAGCTGATTATGTTTCTAGATGCCTCAACTGCCAGCAGGTGAAGTATGAGCATCGGCGTCCGGGTGGATTGATGCAGCAGATTGAGATTCCCGAGTGGAAATGGGAGCGCATTACCATGGACTTTGTATCTGGACTTCCACGGATGGTTAGGAAGTTTGATTCCATTTGGGTCATTGTGGATCGGCTAACCAAGTCCGCCCATTTTATACCGGTGAGCACTACATATTCATCGGAGCGACTGGCGGAGATCTATATCAGGGAGGTAGTTCGGCTGCATGGTATTCCAGTTTCCATCATTTCAGATAGAGGCACTCAGTTCACTTCACGGTTCTGGAGAGCCGTACAGCAGGAGTTAGGTACTCGGGTGGAGCTGAGCACAGCATTTCACCCCCAGACTGATGGGCAGTCCGAGCGCACTATTCGGATTTTGGAGGATATGCTCCGTGCGTGCGTGATTGAGTTTGGAGGTTCATGGGATCACTTCTTGCCGCTGGCAGAGTTTGCTTATAACAACAGCTACCAGTCTAGTATTCAGATGGCACCGTACGAGGCCCCATATGGTAGGAGGTGCAGGTCTCCCGTGGGTTGGTTTGAGCCGGGCGAGGCCAGGTTGCTAGGTACTGATATGGTTCAGGAGGCTATGGACAAGGTCAAGGTGATTCAGGACAGACTTCGTGCAGCCCAGTCTAGACATAAGAGTTATGCGGACAAGAAGGTTCGCGATGTGGCTTTTATGGTTGGTGAGCGGGTTTTGCTTCGAGTCTCGCCCATGAAGGGCGTTATGAGGTTTGGGAAGAAAGGGAAGCTGAGTCCCAGATCTATTGGCCCTTTTGAGATTTTGAGGCGTATCGGGGAGGTTGCCTATGAGTTAGCCTTACCTCCTAGTCTAGCTGGAGTTCACCCCGTATTTCATGTCTCCATGCTCCGGAGGTACCATGGAGACCCGTCGCATGTGTTGGATTTCACATCTGTTCAGCTAGACAAGGATCTGTCTTATGTTGAGGAGCCAGTAGCCATTCTAGACAGGCAAGTCGGAAAGCTAAGGTCAAAGAACATCGCTTCGGTAAAGGTTCAGTGGCGGGGCCAGCCGGTCGAAGAGGCGACTTGGGAGACCGAGCATGATATGCGCAGCCAGTACCCTCATCTTTTCACTACTCCAGGTATGTTCTCTATGCTCGTTCGAGAACGAACGAATCTTTTAAGGGTGGGAAGACGTAACGACCCGGCCGGTCGTTTTAGAAAATTACGCCCCAATCCCTAATTTAACTGTTTCCCTAAGTATATTTCTGCTATTGTGGTTTGCCGGGAGAGTCGGTTCTGAAATTTGGAGCATTTTGGGACACTTAGTCCCTAAATGAGAGCTTTAAAGCTAGAAAATGGTCCGTAGCCGGAACAGTGTTAAGACGATCTCGGAACGGAAATTTGATGGTTCCATTAGCTCCGTTGGGTGATTTCGGGGTTGGGAGCGCGTTCGGAATGTATTTTGGAGGTCCTTAGCTCAATTAGGCTTGAAATGCCGAAGGTTGAAATTTTGGCGAATCCGAATGATAGGTGAGATTTTGATCCGGGGGTCGGAATGGAATTCCGACAATTTTTGTAGCTTCGTTATGTGAATTTGGATATGTCCGCAAAGTTTCAGGTCATTCCGACGTCTTTTGGTCGGGTTTTAGATCGAATGTGCAATTCGGAAAGTTTTAAGAAATTTAGGCTTGAATTCGATGTGAATTATGGGTTTTGATGTTGTTAGACGTGTTTTTATGATTTGAATGAGTTCGTATTGTGTTTTGGAGTATGTTGGTGGTTTTCGTTGGGGCCCCGGGAGCCTCAGGATGAATTCGGGGGTCCAAACGGACCAATTTGTGCCAAAAGGCACTGCTGTTTCTGCTGCAATAATTGCAGAGTAATTTTGCTCTCCGCGATCGCGGAGATGGCCACGCGATCGCGTAAGGTGTGGTGGTAATACATCGCGATCGCGATGCCTAGGATGCGATCGCGTAAGGGAAAAGCCCGGAGTTCTGCGATCGCAAGGTGGAGGGTGCGATCGCGTAAGTCTGGGAGAGTGAGCATCGCGATCGCGTGAGGGAGTATGCGATCGCGTAGGGTAGTTTGGGGAACCGGACGAGTTTGTTCTTCGCGATCGCGTTCGTGTCGTTTGCGATCGCGTAGGGTCGCTGAGTTGTTCACTGCGATCGCGTCCAGGATCACGCGATCGCGTAGAGGAAAATAAGGCCGCCCATATTTTGTGCATCGCGATCGCAAGCCCAGTGCTGCGATCGCGTAGAGTAAAATGGCCTGGCAGTGACTTTAAGTCCGGAACATTTCAGTCGCGGCCTAACACACCAAAACCGCCATTGTTGAGCTCCAAGAGAGGATTTTGAAGGGGAAACGCTGGGATATCATCGGGAAATCATCGGGGGTAAGTTTCTTGACCTTAATTCGTTGGTTTATCATGAAATCCGTGATTATTTCACTGAAATTGGAAGATTAAAGGTGGGTTTGAGCCCTAGGCCTAAATGTTAGAAAATCTTTGATTTGAATGGGCAAACGGAGTCCGATTTCGATAAATTTTATATGCACGGACTCGTATTGAGATAAGGAACCCGAAAATATAATTTTCGTGATTTTTCTATAAGCGTACCGAAAGTCGGGTTTTGGCAACTTGTGGGTTTTGGTGCATTTTGAGTTATTTTGATTGGGTAATGCCCAATTGGCCTATTTTGATGTGATTCTATTGATTTTTATCGGATACTACACTTGTGGAGGCCGACATTCGCGGCAAGAGGGTTATTTCTTAGCGGTTTTGTACCGGAATTGAGGTAAGTGGCTTGTCTAACCTCGTGTGGGGGTTTCACCCCTAGGATATTATGTGATACTTTAAATGCCTTGTACGCGAGGTGACGGGCGTGTACATGCGCTGGTTGTTGAACACATACTTTACTTAAAATGTTCAATGAGTGATATTCATGTTTTTAGCTGTTAAATTCGATATTCCTACCCGGTAGCAGTTAGAAAAGCATGATTAGGTAGTATTTAACTGTCTAGTTGCCTAATTATCTTACTTGAGTTTTCATGGTAATCGTTGGCGCTGTTTATCGACGAAGTTATAGTTAAGCATATTATACTTCTCTCTGTGTATTCCTTTACTTGTTGTGTTTGTGGACTGCGGGTTCAAGTCCCGGAGATCCCAGTGCTGTGGGTTTGATTCCCAGAGACCCGGAGTGGTATTGTTGTGGACTGCGGGTTCGATTCCCGGAGATCCTGAGATTTATTGAAATGTGGACTGCGGGTTCGATTCCGGAGATCCTGAGATTTATTGAAATGTGGACTGCGGGTTCGATTCCCGGAGATCCCGAGATTTATTGAAATGTGGACTGCGGGTTCGATTCCCGGAGATCCCGAGATTTATTGAAATGTGGACTGCGGGTTCGATTTGCGGAGACCCAGGGGTACTGAAAATGGGATTGTGGGTTCGATTCCCGGAGACCCAGAGGTACTGTCAATGGGACGGTGGGTTCGATTCCCACGGGTCCTGGACTTGTTTTATTGAGTTGGTTATTTGTTGTTAGCTTAATTGTAGACGGTTGCAGTAATCATCTTATTGTTGTTATTGCGGAAATTATTATCATTTAAACTGTTTATTTTTGTTATCATCATTATATTATTGTTTCTCAGTAGGGCCCTGACCTTCCTCGTCACTACTCCATCGAGGTTAGGTTTGGCACTTACTGAGTACCGCCGTGGTGTACTCATGCTACTCTTCTACACACTTTTTTGTTGTGCAGATCCAAGTACATCAGAGCAGGCTCGTACTAGGTGATTCCGCAGCTTTCTGGGAGACTCCGAGGTATGATCTGCTACGTCCGCGGATCTGGAGGCTTCCCTTCTATTCTAGTAGTACTGGTTGGCATTTTTCCTTCATCTCGTTGATAGATACTCTTTACACATAAAGCCACAGTTGTATATTCTCTTTTAATCTGTGTTACCGTGGGATTCCGGATCTTGGTAACGTTTTATTCAGTGTGTTGACGGATGTATGTGCCAAGCGGTACGGATTACATACCTTTTTATGCTATTTTTCCGCTGTTTCTTATTTAAGTGTTCATAGCTTGTGTATTCCGCAACGTGTTAGGCTTACCTAGTCGTGGGGACTGGGTGCCATCACGACATATTCACGATTGGTGAACTAGGGTCGTGACATATTCAATTCAAGCCTTCGTATTTCTTTTGTTGTAACTGAATCTTGTATCTTCCTGGTTAGCCACCATTTTACTTGTCTATTATATGTTCTTATAATAAACTTATTATATATAATATATGGTTCAAATGCCAATAAAAATTTATATACTGCATATAATTCTTTTCTATTGATTTCCCATTTTATTTCCGGGTTTGTGAATGTTCCTGAATAATACCTACAGTGATGTTCTATTTTTTCTTTATCATACCTATATTTTAATACTCTTCCATAGCTTTTTTCACTTGCATCTGATTCTACTATATATGTAAATTTTTTATCTTCATCTGGGAAGTATAATTTTGTTAGATTTTTACATATTTGTTTAACTTTTCTTACTTGTTTTTTATCTTCTTCACAAAAGTGATACTCTATATCCTTTTTTAGATTTTTTTGCAATGGTTTTAGAGTCTCTGCTAATTTTGGTATATATTCTCTTACTTGGTTTACTAATCCTAAAAATGATTGTAGTTTCTTTTTTGTATCTAATTGTTCATTTGAATTTATTATCTTTTGTACTATATGAGTTTGCATTTTAATTCCACTTTTATCTATTTCTATTCTTAGAAATTCTATTTGATTTTTCATTATTTCTGCCTTTTTTCTACTTAAGCTTATTCCCGATATTTCTACAATATGTATAAATTTTTCTAATAATTTTATATGTTCATCTTGTGTTTTTGAATATAATAATATATCATCAATATATATTATGCAATTTTCTAATTGTTAGAAATAGTTATCCATAAAATGTTGATATCTACCTGGTGCATTTTTATATCCAAAACGTAATACATTCCATTCATAAAATCCTTGGGGTACTGTAAATGCTGTTAATTTTATGGATTCTTCTTCTAACTTTAAGTGGTAAAATCCTGATTTATAATCAAATTTACTAAAATAGTTATATCCTTGGATTTGTCTTATTTTTAGTATTTTATTTGGTATTGGTTAATTATATGTCTTAGTTTTTGCATTTAGATTTCTATAATCTATAACCATTCTACTTTTTCCTCTTTTTTGTTCACTATATTTATTTACTATAAATGCTTGGACTTGTATGTTTACTATTGCTCTCCTGTATATAACCTTGTTCTAGTAACTCGTCAATGTGTATTTTGAATTCATTTAAATCTTTAAAATTGTATTTTAAAGGTTTTTGTGTTATTATACTATTTTCATCAATTAGCTCTATTTTTACCTTTGTTTTATGTTTTTCCCAACCTTGTAATGGGTTTTCACTATACAATGGTTCTAGTTTTTCTTGGATTATTTTAACTGTATTTATTGAAAAAATAATTAATTCTATTTTATTATCATCTTCTTTTTCATTTTCTAATTTTTGTGTTATTTTCTCACTTCCTTTTATCCAATCAGTTGTTTTTCTTTTCTTTTTTAGAACTCTTTTTGCTCCTATTTTTTGTTTGCATGCACCAATGTGTTTTAGTTATTACGTGTGGGTATAGTTTATCTAAGAATGGTATTCCTAGTAAAATATCTCTTGTGGGTAATTTAAAATTGTATATTTCTTCTATAATAAGTATTTTATCCCATATTTGTATTTTTATATTTTTTGATTTGTGAATAATTATACTTCCTTCATTATTAAATCCTGTTACCGGTAAGGGTGTTCTAAGTTTTTCCCATTTCTCTTCTGGTAGGCAATTATATCTACATAAATTTACTTCTGATCCCGTGTCTATCATAGGTGTGTAGTATCTATTGTAGTATCCTTCCACTATTATTTTTACTAGTATATGTTTTTTCATATTTATAATATAGTTCTTTTTATTGTTACTTTCTTATTTTTATAATGTATGATTAGTTGTTCATTATCTAAGTTGTATAGTTTAACGTTTTCTAGCCATTTTATTCCCAATATAATATTTTTATCTCCCTGATATATTTAAAATCTTATTATCATAATTATTCCTCCTATAATTATTTCTTTTTCCGCTATTTCTTCACTAATTATCATTCCTTTAGGTAATTCGGGATATAATTTTTTACTAGTTAGTATCTCATCTTCTGTGATTAATTCTCTTGTTATATAGTTTTCTTCTTGTCCTGTATTTATTAATATTAAGTATTTTCTTCCATTCATTACTCCTGTTATGTAATAATGATGATGTTTTGTTTCTCCTAGTAATTGCTCTATAAGTTTAGGTATTTTATATCCTACTTTATCCTGATGTGCTTGTTTTATTTGATGATGTTTGTCCTACTTCAAAACTTAATCTTTTTGATGTGCTTAATCTTTCTTTTACTATGTCTAAATCTTCTTCTATGTCTAATTCCTTATAACTATATTCATTGTTATCTATAACTGTAACTATTCTTTCAAAAGGATTTTCTATCTTTATTTTGTTTATTTTTGTCACGACCCTAGTTCACCAATCGTGAACATGTCATGACGGCACCCAGTCCCCACGACTAGGTAAGCCTAACACGTTGCGGAATATACAAGTTTATGAACATTAAATAATAAATAGCGAAAAAAAATAATATAAAAAGGAAATGTAATCTCTGCCGCTTGGCACATACACCCGTCCAACACACTGTATAAAACACCACCAAGACCCGGAATCCCACGGGCAACACAGACTAAAAGAGAGTATACAACTGTGGCTCTATGTGTAAAGAGTACCTAACAACAAAATGAAGGAAAACATCTACTAATACTATCAGAATAGAAGGAGGGCCTCCGGATCCGCGGACGTAGCGGATCATACCTCGAGGTCTCCAAATGTACTGCTGAATTACCTAGTACGGGCATATCCTGATGTACCTGGATCTGCACAACAAAAGTGTGTAGAAGAGTAGCATGAGTACACCACGGCGGTACTCGGTAAGTGCCAAGCCTAACCTCGATGGAGTAGTGACGAGGAAGGTCAGGGCAATACTGAGAGAAAACAATTACAAAAATGATAATAACAATAATAAGCAATTTAACGATAATAATTCCGAAATAACAACAATAAAATGATTACTGCAACTGTCTACCATTAAACTAACAACAAGTAACAACTCAATTAACTAGTCCAGGACTTGTGAGAATTGAACCCACAATCCCATTAAAAGTATCCCTGGGTCTCCGGGAATCGAACCCGCAGCCCATGTCTCAATAATATATCAATAACTCGGGATCTCCGGGAATCGAACCCGCAGTCCCTACAAATAACTCGGGATCTCGGGAATCGAACCCGCAGTCCCTACAAATGACTCAGGATCTCGGGAATCGAACCCTCAATAATATATCAATAACTCGGGATCTCCGGGAATCAAACCCGCAGTCCCTACAAATAACTCGGGATCTCGGGAATCGAACCCGCAGTCCCTACAAATAACTCAGGATCTCGGGAATCGAACCCGCAGTCCCTACAAATAACTCAGGATCTCGGGAATCGAACCCGCAGTCCCTACCAATAACTCCGGGTCTCTGGGAATCGAACCCACAGCCCTGGGATCTCCGGGAATTGAACCCGCAGTCCACCAACACAACAATTAAAGAAAACGCACAAAGAAAACATAATATGCTCAACTACAACTTCACCGAGGACTAGTGCCAACAATTATCGAGATGTTCAAGTAAGACAATTTAGGCAGCTAGACAGATAAATCCTATCTAATCATGCTTCACTAACGAATACCAGGTAAATATAACAATTTAATAAACCAAGAACAGGAATATCACGAATTGGACAATTCAAGTAAAGTGAGTTACAACAACCAGCGCATGTACACGCCCGTCACCTCGTGTACAAGGCATTTAAACTATCACATAATATCTTAGGGGTAAAGGTTCCCCCACACGAGGTTAGACAAGCCACTTACCGCGACTCCGGTACAAAACCGCTAAGAGACAACTCTCTTGCCGCGAATGTCGGCCTCCACAGGTGTAGTATCTGATAAAAATCAATGGGATCACATCAAAATAGGCCAATTGGGCATTACCCAATCAAAACAATCGAATTACACCAAAACCACAAAGTTGCCAAATCCCGACTTTCGGTACGCTTCTCGAAAAATTACGAAAGTTACATTTTCGGATTCCTTATCTCAACACGAGTCTAACCATACCAAGAACACCCAAATCGGACCACAAATGGCCCATCAAATCCTTGATTCTATCCAAGAGGGTTTTCTACCCTTTTTAACAAAAATTCTCAAATTAAAGACTAAATTTGCAATAGATTCGAGTTATACAACCAAAATTGAGTTAAGACTACTTACCCTTTTGATTTCTCCAAAAATCTCCCAAAAAATCGCCTTACCCGAGCTCCAAATCATCAAAAATGGTAAATGGGACGAAGTTTGAACTTTATTCTGCTGCCCAGGTATTTGTTCTCCGCGTTCGCGGTCCTTTTCTCTCGTTCGCGAAGAACAAACTCCCAAAAATACATTTTTCCAACTTTGCTCGGATAGCCTCTATTGCAATGGTCATAACTTCTTACAAACAACTCCAAATGACTATTATAATATGTTTCTGAAAAGTAGATTCAAAGAGATACAACTTTCGTTTTTGCATCACCGCAAAATTCCTTTTAGATAAAAAGATATGAGCTTCCGAAGTAGGACCTGTGCGACAGAAAATCCTTCTTCGCGAACGCGAGGCACTGTACGCGAACGCGAAGAACAAAGTCTCTAATGGAAAATTATTCTTCGCGAACGCGATACCTTCATCGCGAACGCGAAGAACAAAGTCTTAGAGGCCAAATTCTTCTTCGCGAACGCGATAGGACCCTTGCGAACGCGAAGAACAATACCAGATACCAGAACAGCAGTCCAAAAACTTCCAGAAATGACCCGTTGGGCATCCGAAATCATCCCGAGGCCCCCGGGACCCCAAAGAAAACCACCAACATACTCCAAAACATGATACGAACTTGTTCCAATCATAAAAACACCATCCTAAATATCAAAATCACCAATTACACACGAGTTCAAGCCTAAGTTTCTTCAAAACTTCCGAAACTAACATTCGATCCAAAACCCGATCAAACGACGTCCAAATGACCTAAAAATTTGCGGACATATCCAAAATCACATAACGAAGCTACAGAAATTGTCGGAATTCCATTCCGACCCTCGGATCAAAATCTCACCTATCATTCGGATTCGCCAAAATTTCAAACTTCGGCATTTCAAGCCTAATTGAGCTACGGACCTCCAAAATACATTCCGAACGCGCTCCCAACCCTGAAATCACCTAACAGAGCTAATGGAACCATCGAATTTCCGTTCCGAGGTCGTCTTAACACTGTTTCGGCTACGGGCCATTTTTCAATTATAAGGCTTCTATTTAGGGACTAAGTGTCCCAAAACGCTCCAAATTTCAGAACCGACTCTCCCGGCAAATCACCATAGCAGAAATGAACTTAGGGGAACAGTTAAATTGGGGATTGGGGCAAAATTTTCTAAAACGACCGGTCGGGTCGTTACATCTTCCCACACTTAAAAGATTCGTTCGTCCTCGAACGAGCATAGAAAACATACTTGGAGTGGTGAAGAGATGAGGGTATTGGTTGCGCATATCCTGCTCGGTCTCCCGAGTCGCCTCATCGACCGGCTGACCCTGTCAGTGAAACCTTTCCTGAAACGACGTTCTTTGACCTTAGCTTTCTGACTTGCCTGTCTAGAATGGCCACTGGCCCCTCAACGTAAGACAGATCCTCGTCTAGCTGAACAGAAGTGAAATCCAACACACGCGACGGGTCACAATGGTATCTCTGGAGCATAGAGACATAAAACATGAGATGGACCCCGGCTAGGCCGGGAGGTAAGGCCAACTCATAAGCAAACTCCCCAACACGCCTCAAAATCTCAAAAGGGCCAATAAATCTAGGACTCAGCTGAGCACGTTGGCCTGATATAATCTGAAGATATTCCCTCTTGTTCTAACAATTATGTTTTAGAGCCTAATTCAAACATCCGGAATTCTATGTCAGGCTTATTTTCATCAAGAGATCACTCGATATTCCTCAAACGTCGTCCTCAATCATGACTGCATAACCTTGCTGGATTCTTACCTTGCAACTCAAAATCCACAGGACCACAATAATATTTTATGACCAAATTATTCAAAATTCAACGAATCAGATGCTCCCATTGCACCTCATGATCTACATGGGCCTCGTTCTAACTTTTACAATACTGACATGTGACGACCCAAAGGGTCATCACTTATTTTATTAATAATTCATTGGGTTTATACTCCTGACAAGATCCATTACCTTGTCCTAAACCAGAGGATGATCCTTTCCTCTATAATATATTTCATATAATCAGTTGGCATTAACCCCAAATCACATAATATCATCTCACCCAGTACGAACTGCTGAGGCGATAAGCCACATCGGACATAATCAAAAGTCGCACAAGATGACACAATGTGCTAGTAATCCACTAATTTGTACGTGATAGGAAGGCGAACACTAGAGAGAACTATTCAACTTTCACACTAACATGGACTTCCTCAGAAAAATAGGAAACAGAACACATAAGAGCAATTGTGGACACTGAAATAAACATCACACTGTTGCGGCATGCAACCCGATCCCAACAATATAACCATGGCGGCGTGCCACCCGATCCCAACAATATAACCATGGCGGCGTGCCACCCGATCCCAACAATGTAACCATGGCGGCATGCCACCCGATCCTAACAATATAAAACTCACACAAGGAGTCATATGTCGAGCTGAATAGCCCGTCACATCAAAATACTGAATATCGATCATAAGCACACTAAGGTGCATGATATCAGACACAATGAAACATATAGCGCTATAGGCTACAAACTCAAGCACAACCTGAGGTGCGATATAAGATCTGAGTCTCAAGAGCCATCATGCTCATATAACATCACCGCTGAGCGGAACCTCAACACATAAGGAACTTACCAAGCCGTCTCACACTCATACGGCGCAATATATCTTTACATGAATTAACTAACCGCGAAATAAGACCGCGACTATCCCTCCATAAAGGGCGCATTGCTGGAAGAAACATAACCGGCCTGACGCAAGGCTCACCTCCACATTTAAATCTATCCACCGACCTTAAGTCTATCCTGGTCGTGCCAAGCTAAGTCAATAGTATTTCACAGGTCTATAACCCAATAAGCAGAGTGCCTTCCAGGCATAAGTCCTCAAATGGATGATATCACCAAAATCCTCATACATGGTTTAAATTTCTAACCAATCAAGTGACTACATGTCACACCTATACAATCTTCTTGGGGGACAAGTTCCCACCATCTTCCGAATAATTAAACGGTCTTGCACATTCAACCCACCGGCTGCACTGACACTGAAAGCGATCAGGAGTCCCCAATCCGGGGTGCAAAGCCTTTCTCACAGAACACCGATCTCAAATGATACCGATGTTAATACCCATCTTACTCAAAACACTGAAACTCCTTTTATGCTCATCCGAGCTCTTTATATCACATTCATTGACCAAACTGTGACCTTGGTCCTTACTTCAAATTTTGTACTACTCACTGCACCCCACGTGCCGATATACGATAGACACAATTTCCATCATAGCTCTAAAACTGACGATAGGCTAATACTTCATCACATAAGACTTTCATTTAGCTCACTGCAGGAGAGCTATAACAACATACGGCGAATTCTCATAACCATCGAATATGCCAATCTCTAAGTAGTGGTCCAAGCCACCATAACCCTTCCCGAGATCTGCCTACTCATAACAGGCCCTAACAGAAGAATACTTCAGAATACCATCAAACACTGCGGCCGACAAGCCTCAAATGCACCGCCACAAATCACATGCATAATTCGATCACGTTACATGAACCGATCATTGACACCAAATACCTAACTTATTTCAACCACACTCACCCCGAATGACCTGAAATCATGAGGCCATGCTATCTCAAGAACGACGACCATTTCACGCCTCTCAAATGCTACACCACAAGTCAAAACATCATAGATTGTTTTTGTACTTTTCTTCCTAAGTTGCTTTAAAGGCTTGAGCCTCAACTGTACTTATAGACTCAGAATTATCAAACACTACACTTTACCTCTTGAATTCACTAGGACCGCTATTGAGAGCCATCCGGCCCTGACTTGCCCCAGTACGCAATCAACTCTATTGAATTTTATAACATATGAATACCCTCTCGATAAAGCCCCTAGCGGAACCACTTCCCGTGAAGCCTGCACCTATACGAGGCATAAATCATGAATATTTCCTCAAGTTTAAACACAAGCCAGTAAGGCTAACCATAACATGCATTCAACAATACATATACTCAAATTACCACACATGGCCTTTTTTCCGTGGCTACAATAACACAATAATACGCTAGTATCCCGAAGTCACTGTCACAACCCAAATCTGGTCGTGATGGCGCCCAACAATCAAGCTAGGCCAGCCAGACCAATAATTTAATTATAACCAATACCAGTCCCAAATGGACAACCAAAGAAGAATATATGAGTTTAAAAACTCCAATAATAATAATAATGAACAAAAGTACCTGACACTCCCAAAGATCCGGAGTCACAAGTCTAGAGCCTCTAACAAAACCCAATAGGAATAGAGAGTACTGTATAGAAATACTCAAGTCCGAATACAAAATACAAAGTGACAACTGGAAAGGAGAGGAGAAGCTAGGTTCTGCGAACGTAGGCAGCTACCTCAGCAACTCGATGTGACAATGTAAACGCTGGAGATGCCCGTCTACTGCTCCCGAGTACTTGAGTCTGCACACAAAAGGTGCAGGGAGTAGGGGTGAGTACTAAGTACTCGGTGAGTAATAAATATATACAAGTAGCTGAAAATAAGAAATCCACAGAATACCACATAATGAAGCTAAACTACAGTTCGAATCTCCTACGAACTAGCATCAACAATACAATACAGCTACCACAGAGTAATTCAACAAATACAGATGCAATGCAATGCACATAACCGCTACGGCGTGTAGCCCGATCCAATTTAATGTCGACGGCGCTCACTAGGGGTGTGTACAGACTCCGGAGGGGCTCCTACAGCCCAAGCGCAATACTGCTGCGGCGTGCAGCCCGATCCACATATCAACCACTGCGGCGTGCAGCCCGATCCCATGCTCAATCCACAATAAGCAATTAAGTCACAAAACAATTCATTTTCCTTAATTCCAGTTCTCAATTCATAATTTATGAAAAATACTTTAACTTTATTAAATTTGTAAAAACCGGTGACTTAGCATTTCAAAAGTGTGATTTCAATTTTCAGGACCGAGATCAGTGATTTAAGCAATTATAGCTATCACATAAATATTGTCCTCTAAGGACGCTACAGATCGGCACAAGGCCCCAAACAAGGCTTACAGCCCACAAATATATCAAATACATTGTATTTCCAACACTAACAACATATTATTCATTTCCGAGATGGACCAAGTCTCAATCCCCAGTCACAATCAATCCCGCACCTGCCACGGTGTGCGAGCCACGCCCTACTAGCGTCACAATGTGCTAAGCCGGGGTTTCGAACCCTCAGGCTACCATATACATAAACTACTCACCTCTAGCCGGTCGTAGACTCGTCCGCGATGCCTTTTCCTTTGAATTTCGCTGCCTCGTGTGTAGAATCTAGTCAAATAACAATAATTATATCAAATACGGGTCAAAGAATCATAACCCATTTCAATTTACATGAAATTCACATAAATACACCAAGTTGGTAAAACCCGACCCCGGCCCACTGCTCGGAAAATTTCGAAATTAGTACCAACGCGACCCTCATCTCGCTACGAGTCCGTGCATATAAAATTTATCAAAATCGGAGTTCAAATGGCCTTCCAAATCCAAATATCCCGTTTTCAATACTTAGGCCACATTTCTTCAAGATTTCTACCCAATTTCATGAAGATTGATGTTAATACTACCATAAAATGATGTTTTGAGTCAAGAATCTTACCTCCGACGAATACCCGATGATTTCTCAGTGATTTCCTCAATTTTTCTTCTCTCTAGGGCTCAAAATTGAGTTTTGGGTTCATGAACCCGTAACCCCTCTGTTCTGTGATTTAATTCTCAGCCAGACCCATTTACCTTACGCGATCGCGACTCGCCTCACGCGATCGCGATGTTCAAAAATTCGGCCTCACGCGATCGCGACTCTCCTCACGCGATCGCGATGTTCAAACATCCGGCTTCACGTGATCGCGTCTCTATTCCTGCGATCGCGTAACACAATTTTCCCCGGACCCCATTTCTCTTCTACGCGATCGCGTAGATGCTCATGCGATCGCGATGGCCACCCGGTTAACTCTACGCGATCGCGACTGGTGCTCCTGCGATCGCGATGGCCTAGCCCCCAACCCTACGCGATCGCGTCCCCTCCCCGCGATCGCGGAGAGCAAAAACCTGCTGCATTTATGACAGCAACCAGCCTTCTCTTTTTTTCCAAAAATGGTCCGTTTGGACCCCCGGATTCATCCCGAGACCCCCGGGACCCCAACGAAAACCACCAACATACTCCAAAACAGGATACGAACTTGTTCCAATCATAAAAACACCATACTAAACATCAAAATCACCATTTACACACGAATTCAAGCCTAAGTTTATTCAAAACTTTCAAAACTAACATTCAATCCAATACCCGATCAAACGATGTCCGAATGACCTGAAAATTTGCAAACATATCCAAAATCACATAACGAAGCTATAGAAATTGTCGGAATTCCATTCCGACCCCCGGATCAAAATATCACCTACCATCCGGTTTTCGCCAAAATCCAACCTTCGCCAATTCAAGCCTAAAACTACACCGGACCTCCGAATTCAATTCCGATTGCTCTCCTAAGTCATAATTGATCCCCCGGAACTAGTCGAATCATCAGAATCCGGTTCCGAGCACTCTAACTCAATAGTCAACTCTTGGTTGACTTCTCATATTCAAGTTTTCTTCAAACATGCTATTTGTTTCATTTTCAATCCAAATCACTCCTAACTCACCCGATATATTCTAATACTGATTTAAAAGCATAATATATGTAAATGCAAGGTAACGAGGTGGAAATTCTCGTAACGACGGGCCGGGTCATTACATTCACGCAGGTAATTAACCATGCAACCCCATCGTAAGCGGTGGGACTCTCCCACTTAGCTCAAGGCCACTATTACACAACTCTCGAACACATTAGAACCATTCTCTCAAGTCATTTACTCTTATTCAACTGCAGTTCACTAGATCCAATGAACATAACCACATGTGCTCTATTAGCACTCTTACACCATAGGGTATGAACCCATCCCAATACAACCAAGTATCTTCCCGCTCTATGTATCGAGCATTCTTTACCACGACAGCTTAAGACATACTGTGATTCTCGCACCTGCGAAGCACCATGTAGCCTTGGCCGAAGTCTTCCCTACTGATAATGAAATGTAGAATTATTTTGGACACAAGAACATCAAAAGTCCCAACATCATACCATACGAGTCTCAACTCTTACTAATCCGTAAGTTTTCAAGAACTTTTTGAATAGCACCTAAATACACCGCATGCCAAATCTGATATGACACATGACCCACAATTAGATCCTTGATAGCGAAATCCTTTCACTTAGTACGAAGCCTTAAGATCATTTTGCTAATCCACGACATAGCCTTTATCATTTGTACGTCTTCATCATAAGACAGCCCAAGACATTCATTTGGTACATGTCCTTCTTAAGATAATTAAACTCATTTCCCCCCAGTATCGCTGCTGGCTGAATCCTTCGCTAAATGGATATCTCGTATGAACCATATAGTCTTTATTACCACCAACTATCTTGAGATCTATATCCACCTTGTGATTCTACCATTACCGTGACGATTAGGCAGTTAAGTAAACTTTCTCAAGACCGTACTTATCAACCGAATGCCAGAACCTAGTGCACCCCCATGTGCACAATTGAAGATCTCTCAATTCTCTTGCATTATCGATATGGATGACACACGGTAACAATAGTTGAGTAAATTCTTGACTCCCTTGAAATCCCTCTGCAGCATCACGAACCGTCGGCGCATATTTGATACCGAGTGCGCAAATTTCAATACACGAGTGGATGCAAAAGAACATATGACATAGGCTCCAATTGAATAAATGGCGCACGATAAGGAATTCAAAGAAATGAAGAGTTTCCTAAACAGTTACATAGCCCCTCGTAGATAAATACAGACGTCTCTGTATCGATCAGCGAGAATCTAAGTAACCGGTCCGTGTCCCGTGACTCCTACGAACCTAGAGCTCTGATACCAACTTGTCACGACCCTAGTTCACCAATCGTGAACATGTCATGACGGCACCCAGTCCCCACGACTAGGTAAGCCTAACACGTTGCGGAATATACAAGTTTATGAACATTAAATAATAAATAGCGAAAAAAATAATATAAAAAGGAAATGTAATCTGTGCCACTTGGCACATACACCCGTCCAACACACTGTATAAAACACCACCAAGACCGGGAATCCCACGGGCAACACAGACTAAAAGAGAGTATACAACTGTGGCTCTATGTGTAAAGAGTACCTAACAACAAAATGAAGGAAAACATCTACTAATACTATCAGAATAGAAGGAGGGCCTCCGGATCCGCGGACGTAGCAGATCATACCTCGAGGTCTCCAAATGTATTGCTGAATCACCTAGTACGGGCTTGTCCTGATGTACCTGGATCTGCACAACAAAAGTGTGCAGAAGAGTAGCATGAGTACACCACGGCAGTACTCAGTAAGTGCCAAGCCTAACCTCGCTGGAGTAGTGACGAGGAATGTCAGGGCCCTACTGAGAGAAAACAATTACAAAAATGATAATAACAATAATAAGCAGTTTAACGATAATAATTCCGAAATAACAACAATAAAATGATTGCTGCAACCGTCTACAATTAAACTAACAACAAGTAACAACTCAATTAACAAGTCCAGGACTTGTGGGAATTGAACCCATAGTCCCATTAACAGTACCCCTGGGTCTCCGGGAATCGAACCCGCAGCCCATGTCTCAATAATATATCAATAACTCAGGATCTCCGGGAATCGAACCCGCAGTCCCTACCAATAACTCAGGATCTCGGGAATCGAACCCGCAGTCCCTACCAATAACTCAGGATCTCGGGAATCGAACCCGTAGTCCCTACAAATAACTCAGGATCTCGGGAATCGAACCCGTAGTCCCTACAAATAACTCGGGATCTCGGGAATCGAACCCGTAGTCCCTACAAATAACTCAGGATCTCGGGAATCGAACCCGTAGTCCCTACAAATAACTCAGGATCTCGAGAATCAAACCCGTAGTCCCTACAAATAACTCTGGGTCTCTGGGAATCGAACCCACAGCCCTGGGATCTCCGGGAATTGAACCCGTAGTCCACCAACACAACAATTAAAGAAAACGCACAAAGAAAAGATAATATGCTCAACTACAACTTCACCGAGGACTAGTGCCAACAATTATCGAGATGTTCAAGTAAGACAATTTAGGCAGCTAGACACATAAATCCTATCTAATCATGCTTCACTAACTGAGCTACGGACCTCCAAAATACATTCCGAACGCGCTCCCAACCCCGAAATCACCTAACGGAGCTAATGGAACCATCAGATTTCCGTTCCGAGGTCGTCTTAACACTGTTCTGGCTACGGGCCATTTTTTAATTATAAGGCTTCTATTTAGGGACTAAGTGTCCCAAAACGCTCTAAATTTTAGAACCGACTCTCCCGGCAAATCACCATAGCAGGAATGAAATTAGGGGAACAGTTAAATTGGGGATTGGTGCGAAATTTTCTAAAACGGCCGGTCGGGTCGTTACAATTTTATTTCTTGCCATTATTTTATGTTTGGTTGTTAATATATATAAGTTTTTTATCTTGCTGTAAATATCTTACTACCTGTGGTCAATTCTATTCCTGACATTTTTCAGTATAATACAAGTGATTTATCTATATTTTTATCATTTATCGCTACTTAATAGTTAGCACTAATTATGAATTTAAATTTTTGGTATATCAAATTTCCTCGTACTTCACTTATTATGCTTTTTTCTATAGGTTGTATAATTCTATCATCTGCTAGGTAAATTTCTATTGGTGTATCTATCCCTTCTCTAAAACATGCTTTTATTAATATTTCTGTTCCTCCTAGATGTACATATTTAATTGGGTTTTTTGCCCTTATATCCTGTATTTCTTTATTTATTATTTGTTTATTTATTATTGGTATTTTAGCTTTTTCTTTGGTGTATTTACAGTCTATTATGTGTTCTCTTTGGCTAATTACATAGTATTCTTCTTTACTTCTTTTGAACCAATTTTTCATTTTTGGTATATCTAATATTTTTTCTATACTTAAGTCTAATTCTTTTCCTTTTATCTGTTCAAATATATTTTCATCAAATATTACTTTTTGTTCCGTAGATTCTTCATCTTGGTATTCTTCTTGGGTTATTATATTTATTTCTTTTTCAGTCATCTATTAATTCATTGTCTTCATTATCTGATTCTATTATCAATTCATTTTCTAATTCATTTTCTGATAATTCATATAGACTATCATTGCTTTCTAATTCATACTCTATGTATTCCATTTGTAAGTATTCTTCATCATTTATTATTATTTTTGATACTTGCTTAGTTCTTTGATTTTTAGGTATTTTACAATCTTTTGCTAAATGTCCTAATTTTCCACAATTATAACATTTACATTCTGATAATTTTTTCTTAGGTCGGTACTGTCTTTTGTTATTAAATTTATTTACATAATATCTTCGTCTAGGTTTTTTATACTTAAATTTTGACTTATACTTTTTGTATTTCTTAATTTTATTATGATTTTTATTATAGTATCTTTTATTACATCCAAACTGAGGTGTTGTTTTATCTTTACAACATGCTTTTTTATTAATGTTTTTTCCATTTTAATTTCTTCTTTATGTTTTTCACATAATTCTGCGAACCAGTTTTGTAAATATCTAATTCTTGCTCCTAAAATATCTTGTAATGCTGCATTATTCCAATCTTTTAATATTTTTGAACTAAATGGTTCTGGTAATTTTGAAAAATATAATTTTCTTATTTCTTTACTTTCCTCTATACTATATATTCCTTTATAGTAAAATTCTTTAAATGCACACGTATATTCGTCTATGTAACACATATTACATATTGCTAATTTTGACATTAAATTTCTATTTAATTGTTTTCTCTATGCTGTTCTACTACTTCTGTTTCTGCACTACTAAATTCATTTCTTATAGTTGTTTCATATTTATGTAAAATTTCTATAGTTGTTGTAGCTTTTTCACCATCAAGTTTTTTATCATTTCTTAACACTCCTAAGGCATATTTATTTATATTTTGTAACCATAACTTCGTCGTTCCTATTAATGTTCTTTCTATGTATTCTGGTACACCTGATATTCCTATTTTATTGTCTATAATCTGTTTTGTCATGTATCCTACCCATAACTGGATTGTCTTATTTATATCTTTTACACAGTCTAGATCTAAGAAATTATGTTGTATTGTTGTTGGTATTTGTGTTGGAATCCATTTTGTATATCTTGGTTCTCTATCATTTCTATATGTTTTTTTATAATTATTTTCGTAATTTATATAACTTTTTTGCTCTAATTGTGTATCTTTTATTCCTGATGTACTAGGTTTTTCATCTATTATCGCATTTATTTCTATACGATCATTTCTACCTTCTTCGTTTTGTTCGACTTGTGCTATATTTTCTAAAATTTCCGTATATGTTTCGCTTGTTTCTGAATAATTTTCTAAATCACTATTATTATTTGGTTCATTTATTTCTTCTGTTCTAATTATTTCTAATTTTTCTTCTTGTAATTGTTCTTTGAATCTATTTATCTCCAGTTGTAATTTATTTTCTTGTTCTTTTTCTTTTTGTCTAGTTGCATATAGTTCTTTTAACATGTTTAATTCTTTTTCTAATTCTATTATTTTAGCATTTTTTGTTTCTTCTATCTGTTTTATTTCTATTTTTGATTGTTGTTTAATTTTTTCTATCTCATATTTTTGGTCTATTTCCTCATTTTCTCTTGTTATTCTTACTAAAGCAGTTAAGCTATCTTCTAATTTTAATGATTCTTTTTCTAACATTAGATATAAGTTATCTCCTATTTTCTTATATTTTCTTCCTATATTAGAAAATACAATTTTTATTTTTAGTCCTTCTGGGTTTTCATATGTTTTTTCGTCTACTGCAAATTCCTCTTTATTCATCTTTTAAGTTGTATTATTAGTTTCCATTCTAATTCTGAAATAATATCTATAAGTTGTTCTAATCTATCATTATTATTTTTAGAGATTTTTAAGAAATTAAATTCACAATATAAACCATATAATTCATTTTTAATTCTATCTGCTTCTTTTAATCTGTCTTGTTTATTACTAATATTATAATTGGTATTATTACTTTTTTCATTACTAGCTCTGATACCAAATTGGGGGTAGCGGGCTCGCAGAAGCGAGCCCATGATCGCAGGAGCAGAAAGGGCAGGCCGGTGGAGTTCCGCAGAAGCGGAGCCCTGTTCGCTTATGTGGTCTCGCAGGTGCGAGACATGGACCGCAGAAGCGGAACTAGGTGGCTAGATAAAAAGTCGCAGAACCAACGAGCTGATCGTAGAAGCGAACTCACAGGTGTGATTCCAAGGTCGCAGATGCGAAAATCGCGTCTGTGATAAGAAAATAGAAGGGGTAAAATTTCATAAGTCATAAAACATTTAGGGCTCGGAATTATGAGACGACTTGGGCGATTTTGAAGGGAAATTCAAGGAGATTCTTCAGGTAGTCAATTATGGACTCAAATTATGGTTTTACATTGATAAATTAAGCAATTTACACATGAAAATGGAGGTAAGAGGGTGTATTAATGGGGGAATTTGGCCCCAAGCCAAGGTTTTGATAAATCAAGGATTCGAATGGGCAAACGGAGTCCGATGTTGGTAAATTTTACATGCATAGACTAGTGTTGAGATGAGGATTCCGAATATGTGATTTTCGTAATTTTTCGAGATGCGTACCAAAAATCAAATATTGACAACTTTGTGGGTTTTGGTGCAAATTGAGTTATTTTGAATGGGTTGTGTATAATTAGCCTATATTGATGTATCAATGATTTTGAACAGATTCGGCATCCGAGGTGGTTGAATTGCGAGGCAAGCGCAAGGCGGACTAAAGTTCCTACCGGACAGAGGTGAGTGGTGGTAGTAAATAATATACTGAGGGTTTGAAACCCTGTACTTGCACTATACAGTGCTTTGTTGAGATGAGACACGCGTCATGTTACGGGCGTGGTGACATTGTGATTGGGGAATTGGACTTGGTCCTTTCGGACTAATAGTGTATTGTGCATTATGACTGTGAATGAAATTATAATTGTGTAATTGGGCTAGTAGCCATGTTTGGGGCCTTGTGCCGATCTGTAGAGCATTAGGGAACCTATAGAGCCAGGTGACGCCTATGTCATGTTGAAAACTTACACTCAGCCGTAAAATTAGCTGTATAGCATATCGTGGGTCAGTACTAGATGTGTACTGTGAGATAGACTACCTAGGGTGGAAATTCCCTGATTTAGCTGAGTGGGGCTGAAAGGCCAAGTCTATATTGACTGAGATAGGGTCGAGTAGCCACTGTGAGATATTATATATATCTATATTGGATCGGACTGCACGCCGCAGTGATGTACATGTGGATCGGACTGCACGCCGCAGTAATATATATACAAGTAGGACGGATTGCACGCGGTAGTATTATTGCGCTTGTGCTGTAGGAGCCCCTTCGGAGTCTGAGTCTGCACACATTCTCAGTGGGCGCTGGAGTATATTATGTAATCGGGCTGCACGCCACAGCAGTATAATTAGATACGTTTATATATATGTTGGATCGGACTGCACGCCACAGTAATAGATGTGTGGATCGAGCTGCACGCCGCAATATCATTGCGCTTGGGCCCTGGGAGCCCCTCCGAAGTCTATAAACACCCCAAGTGAGCGTCGTCGACGTTAAATGGAGCGGGCTGCACGCCACAACGTTATATGTATTGGAGCGGGCTGCACGCCGCATCATTATACTTATACATATCCATATATGTACCTATATACTTATACATTATAGACATACGTATACATTTATATACATTGGGCCGGTTGTACACCGTAGCGGTACGAGTGAGGACTAGGTCAGTGTGGGGCCTTGTTGAGATAGATGCGGACTGGAGATGAGGGTATTCACCGTAGTGATGACTTACTTGTGAGGTTGCCCTTAGAACTGTTTAGTGATAGTACCGGTGTTCTTATTTTCAGTTATTGTTTATTATTGTTACTCACTGAGTTGAAATATACTCACCCCACTCCCCTGCACTTTTTGTGCCGATTCACAGGTGCCAGAGAGCAGTTGAGCAGTCGCAGCTACTTATTTATTTCTATCCCGCGGAGACTACGAGTGTCACGACCCCAAATCTGGTCGTGACGGCGCCCAGCACACTGTTAGGCCAGCCTGACCAATCAACATCAATCGTGGAGCTAGGAGCTCGCCTTATCCCATTTAAGCATAACAATTTATGGAATAACAGTGATAGAACTATCGAGACAGGGAACCAAGTCCCAATACATACCAAGTCCCATAGACCGAAGGTTCAAGAGTCATGAGCCTCTACTGAACATAAGTGTAATAAGCTCTACAACAATCTCAGTGCGGAAAGAAAAAACAATCTGAAATGAAATGACAGCTAGAAGGGGAGTCAGGTCGTCACGACCCGGATTTCCCACCATCGGGGTCATGATGGCGCCTACTAAATAGAAGCTAGGCAAGCCAAATATTAATTACCTCTCCATTAATAACCAATTCCTTATTAACAACATACAAATTACAGCGGAATAATCAAAATTAGCAGAAGACTTAGTCAGATATGATAAAGAAAACTCCAAACCTGATACACTACCCAAGACTGGTGTCACAATACTCACGAACTTCTAAGAATAATACACATAATTGTTTGAAAGAAAATACAAGCTGTTTATCTCGATTACATGAGATAACAGAATGGAAAGCATAGATAGAAAAGACAACGGGTCCTGCGGACGCCTGCAAGGCTACCTCGTAGTCTCAGTAATCGAAAAATCCACAAGTCGCTACTGCCGCTGCTGCTGTCCGTAACCTGTATCTGCGCAAAAAGAGCGCAGAGTGTAGTATCGGCACAACCGACCCCATGTGCTGGTAAGTGCCTGGCCTATCCCAGCGAACTAGTGACAAGGCTAAGGCCAGTCACCCACCTAAACCTGTACAGTTGCAATATAGATATATATATATATACAATACATTTATAAAGAAATACCCTGCTCTGAAACAATATTCAATAACTCAAGATATACAAAATAATCTTACTTTCATGTCTCAATTTCCTCTTTCATTTCATGTCTCGTGGTAGGCGTACCACCCGCTCCCAACTATCACAGTAATTATCTCTTGTGGTAGGCGTACCACCCGCTCCCAATATATCAGTAATTATATCTTGTGGTAGGCGTACCACCCGCTCCCAATATATCAGTAATTATATCTTGTGGTAGGCGTACCACCCGCTCCCAATATATCGGTAATTATATCTTGTGGTAGGCGTACCACCCGCTCCCAATATATCAGTAATTATATCTTGTGGTAGGCGTACCACCCGCTCCCAATATATCGGTAATTATATCTTGTGGTAGGCGTACCACCCGCTCCCAAATATATCAATAATCATATCTTGTGGTAGGCGTACCACCCGCTCCCAAATATATCAATAATCATATCTTGTGGTAGGCGTACCACCCGCTCCCAAATATATCAAAAGGCTACCGGCAACTATGGCACTGTTCACGTGCACTGTTCAATGGCACTGTTCACGTGCACTGTTCACAGACACTGTTCATGTGCACTGTTCATATGCACTGTTCATATGCACTGTTCACGGACACTGTTCATGTGCACTGTTCATATGCACTGTTCATATGCACTGTTCACGGGCACTATTCACAGCAGATTTTTCTGCAATTTCTGCCCATTTTCTAAGTCCGGAATTATTCCGAGACACCTCCGAAACACTCCCGAGCCCTCGGGGCTCCAAACCAAATATGCACATTGACTCTAAAACATCACACGAACTCGCTCGAGTGATCAAATCGCCGAAATAACATCAAAATCATCAATTTTCATCAAATCAAGGCCTAAGTTTCAAAAAACTTCCGAAAATACACTTTCGATCAAAAACCAGACCAAACGATGTCCGAATAACCTGAAACTTTGCGTACATATCCAAAATCACCTAACGAAGCTACTGCAACTGTCGGAATTCCATTCCGACTCCCGGATCAAAATATCACATATCGATCGGATTCCGTCAAAATTCCAACTTCGCCAAAATAGGCTAACTTCTTCACCGGACCTCCAAAATTACTTCCGATTGCGCTCCTAAGTCTTAAATCATCCCCCGAAACTAACCGAATCATCGGAATTCAGTTCCGAGCCCTCTAACTCATAAGTCAACGTTGGGTTGACTTTTCCAACTTAAGCTTTCCTTAAAGAGATTAATTGTCCCTTTTCCTACCAAAATCGATCCGAATTGACTCAAAGTTTGCACACAAGTCACATTCGACATTACGGACTTGTACCAACTTTCAGAATCGCATTCTAACCCCGATATCAAAATTTTCACTTCCGGTAGGATTTTCTCATAAACCTTCAAATTCCTATATTTAGCCAAATTGACTTCAAAATGACCTCCGGACATCCGAATTCACTTCCGATCGCTTTCCCAACTCCAAAATCACCATACGGATCTATTCCCAGACTCGGAATCCCAAATGGACATCTATAACTCTGAAATGCCTTCCAACCCAAATTTATGAAATTTTTCTAAAATACTAACTTCCACCATATACGCCGAAATACTCATGGGTTATCAAAAACCAAATCCAGACATACGCCCAAGTTCAAAATCATCATACGAGCATGCCAGAACATTTAGATCCCAATTCTGAGGTCATTTACTCAAAATTCAAATCCTAGTTCATTTCTTCAACTTTAAGCTTTCAAAATGAGAATATCCATTTAGATTTGGCTCCAAACTTCCTGAATTTTAATTCTGACCATACACACAAGTCAATATACCTGAAATGAAGCTGTTCATGGCCTCAATATGCTCAATGACGCGTCGGGGCTCAAAACAACTGGTCGGGTCGTTACAATCTCCCCCACTTAAACATACGTTCGTCCTCGAACGTGTTGAGAACTACAATGATGTAGTCTCAAATAACTTGTTTAACACATCGCGCACCTTCCCGTGCTACCACTACTTAGTTGAGCACATTAGCTATATAATTCTGTAGATATAATTCTTTATTCAAGCGAATAAGCCATTAGGCCAAATTCCAACACCCTGAATTTCCTGCCAAGTTTGTTTCCATCATTCGACCACCATATCAATCTCCACACGTTGTACCCAAACATTAATGCATAACTTTGTTGAATTTACACTTCGCATCACTTTACTCATATGATCACAATAACATTCTTTATTTACTGTAGTTGCCTACAATACCCAAATACCGATAGAAACCTCTTATTAGGTTAAGTATTATTCCAACACTTTCATATACTGCCAACGATAAATAAAACACGGGCTAAACCGTAAAAATTCCTCAGATCAACCATTTATGAAGCCATTTCTCTTTTGACTGATATTATAACGGATTTTGGAGCCAAACCTCGATATTACCTTTCTAACCAACTGAAATCACATATGCTCGCTCTCAATAATGACTCCAACGATAATTTCGATCATAACACACTACACTGGTGACATGACACCTCAAACACCGGCCTAAGCCGCGACGAGCAAAACACACGCTCCAATAGAAACGTCCAAACATACTCAAATCATGACAACTGTCTCCAACAAAAGAGCTGTAATTCAATTCCTGTGCACCATCATAACATAGAATTGATATCCCGTCTCACATCATAGAGTACCCGAATCCTCCTCGAGAGGTCATAACATCACCTGGCCTTGCCACGATTCGTGATTCTATCCAAACACTATTACTCATGAAGCACCTCAAGTTACCAAGCTCAAACGGTCAGCCACACACAGATCTAGGTCCGAACCCAAGCAATCAACCTCACCCACGGTGAAACAATTAATGTATGTTATCAAATCCTGAAAGGACACAACCGATGTGCCATTCGCCGAGCGATACTCAATACGGACTTTTCCTCGGAAGCCAGAAAGTATTGTATACCAGGTAACATATAACTAAGTCTATTTTTACATTACACTGTTGCGACGTGCAACCCGCTCCAATGACATACCCGTGGCAGCGTGCCGCCCGATCCAGATACCATACCCGTGGGTAAAACCAATACTGGTTGTTGTGGTCAAGGCTGTTTTGAGCTTTTGAAAGCTCGTCCTCACATTCATCTGACCATTCAAATTGAACACCTTTCTGTGTCAATCTGGTCAGTAGGGTTGCAATAGATGAAAACCCCTCCACGAATCGCCGATAATAACCTGCTAATCCCAAGAAACTCCAAATCTCTGTGGCTGATGTCGGTCTAGGCCAGTTCTTAACTGCCTCAATATTCTTCGGATCAACCTGAATACCTGTTGCCGTCACAATATGACCCAGGAATGCAACCGAACTTAGCCAAAATTCACACTTCGAAAATTTTGCATATAGTTGGCTATCTTTCAGAGTATGCAAAATCACTCTGAGATGCTGCGCATGCTCCTCCTAACTGCAGGAGTAAGTCAATATGGAACAATGAAGACTACAACCAACAAATCTAAATAAGGCATGAACACCTCATACGTATGCACATATCCATGACTCTGAAGTCTGGCCATAAGAGTTGTTCTTAGATTATAACATTGTTAATTAACCCTGTTATCAAATATCTTATTCCAAAACTCCCACTTTACTCACAATGAGGTATGGAAACCTCATGATTACTTTCCCAAATTAATGCGTCATATTTATCCTTACCTGGTGCTCGTCTCAAAGTCTAGAACTCAACGGTCACAAAATAAAAATGGCTAAATATGAATAGAAACTATGCAAGGATTGTCAAATAATCCTAACAGGCATGGCTCAAATTTTAGGATATTATGCTAGATTTTTATTTCCAGAAAGGGAAAATTTTAAACACAAACTTTTCACCACCAGGACCTTGTCCTCATATAATATTCACCGCAGCTTGCAGCTCGGTTTTTAAAACAAATATTTTCACGCTATACAAAAATTTTGATGATCTCATCCTCCACTCTAAATCACAAGTATTTGCACATTGTGCCACTGATGTTTTTCATTTCCTTTCTTTCTTCTTTTCAACTATTGTCCGTCAAAGAGTATCACGGCATAAAAGAACCCTCATACCGACAGGGTATACAATTTAACCATTGAAAATAATTATTTCAGGAATTACATCAATTCCCATTGTAATAATTAATATAAAGTCACTTTTGACCTCATCAATATTCCTAGTGACCAATACATAATAATAGAGATAATTATCTCCATTTAATAACATAGTGTGAGTATTCACATAAATAGATTTGATGATTACGAAGATCACTCATGAGCAGAGCATATTAAGAGGACTTGCCTCAATTCTTCGGAGATCAAATCAAATTGAGGAAAAATATTCCTTTTATAACAATCAGAATTGTACATGTGATAACATCATCTGGTGTAGTGACCTCAGTTACACCATAGAAATTATGTCAACAACTAGATCTCCGCCTCTAGGAGTCTCACCTCCGCCTCAAACATCCTGACCTCTAACTCTGGCTGGTCATGTGAGCTAAGTATTGACTGCAATGGGCATGTAGCTTGAGTGCCTTCGTTAATTATATTTCTCCAACCTGCCACATTCGTAGCAACTCCTTTGAGGATCAACTAACTTATTGGACATGACGACATATTCGGACACTATCATAATAACCTGGCATGATCGTTCAGACCATACATGCCATACCTTTCAAAAAGTCAGGGAGGTAAACTCTTCCAAAACATTTATACAAATAGGGTTGAGTAGGTAATGTCGCATTGGCCGGTCTGCCCTATTCATAGGCTTGTCACAAACATTGACGACCAATTACCTCTCTTGCTATGCTAGCTTGACACTATGGAACTACCCTATTTGCTCATATACTCTTTATTATTCTTTGGGCTGATTCTTACCCCTACAGAGTACTAAGCCTCAAACATGCATAATTTATTTGGGGGACCTTTCCATACCATATGTATACATTCCAAGCCAAAACTGACATAAAACATGGCCATTCGGTCCATTCACTAATAGTGGTTTTCTCCCATTTTGGCTATAAGTCAAAGTCACAACATTTGATAGTCCCCAATAATTATCCTTCACAACTTCGAATAAATCACTCGGACGTCAAGGTCCGTTAAAACCACAGCTGGTTAGTAAATACATTATGTTTCCACTACTTTACTCGCTACCTGAAACACAGTAGAAGCAACCCTCTCACCTTCAACTATTCCCGCATTCTGCAATATCTCATAGCAACAATCAATAAATTACCTTAGGTTCTCAAATGATGCACCACTGAAAGAGATAGCGAAGAGTTTGGTGAAACTTATCCGAAACTCCATAAAACTTCTGAAGGCATCGTTGATCTATCACTAGCCTGTGCCATTGTCGGCTGAAGAAGCAGTACATGCCTTCGCCATTCGTGGGAAGACAAGAGTAGAAATTCAACTTAACATTTGAAGAACAAACTCGCACGATAGGAAAGAATAAAGGGAATATTTTCTTAACTCCGTAGCCTCTGGGGATAAATACAGACGTCTCCGTACCGATCCCTCAGACTCTACTAAGGTTGTTCGTGAGTTGTGAGACCTGTGCAACCTAGTGCTCTGATACCAACTTGTCACGACCCGGATTTCCCACCATCGGGGTCATGATGGCGCCTACTAAATAGAAGCTAGGCAAGCCAAATATTAATTACCTCTCCATTAATAACCAATTCCTTATTAACAACATACAAATTACAGCGGAATAATCAAAATTAGCAGAAGACTTATTACTAGATACGATACAAAAAACCCAAACATGATACACTACCCAAGGCCGGTGTCACAATACTCACGAACTTCTAAGAATAATACACATAATTGTTTGAAAGAAAATACAAACTGTTTATCTCGATTACATGAGATAACAGAATGGAAAGCATAGATAGAAAAGACAACGGGTCCTGCGGACGCCTGCAAGGCTACCTCGTAGTCTCGGTAGTCGAAAAATCCACAAGTCGCTACCGCCGCCGCTGCTGTCCGTAACTCTGTATCTGCGCAAAAAGAGCGCGAGTGTAGTATCGGCACAGCCGACCCCATGTGCGCTGGTAAGTGCACGGCCTATCCCGGCGAACTAGTGACAAGGCTAAGGCCGGTCACCCACCTAAACCTGTACGGTTGCAATATAGATATATATATATATACAATACATTTATAAAGAAATACCCTCTCTGAAACAATATTCAATAACTCAAGATATACAAAATAATCTTACTTTCATGTCTCAATTTCCTCTTTCATTTCATGTCTCGTGGTAGGCGTACCACCCGCTCCCAACTATCACCAGTAATTATCTCTTGTGGTAGGCGTACCACCCGCTCCCAATATATCAATAATTATATCTTGTGGTAGGCGTACCACCCGCTCCCAATATATCAGTAATTATATCTTGTGGTAGGCGTACCACCCGCTCCCAATATATCGGTAATTATATCTTGTGGTAGGCGTACCACCCGCTCCCAAATATATCAATAATTATATCTTGTGGTAGGCGTACCACCCGCTCCCAATATATCAGTAATTATATCTTGTGGTAGGCGTACCACCCGCTCCCAATATATCAGTAATTATATCTTGTGGTAGGCGTACCACCCGCTCCCAATATATCGGTAATTATATCTTGTGGTAGGCGTACCACCCGCTCCCAAATATATCAAAAGGCTACCGGCAACTATGGCCAATGCCAAGATTTAAATCACTTTGTGGTCGGCGTACCACACGATCCCATTTCTTATTATATAAGTGGTCGGCGTACCACACGATCCCATTTCATAATTATATATATATTACCGGCATTTAGCCAATAATCTCTATATCAACAATATTTATAATTACCGGTTTTTAAACCAATAATTTATAATAGTTTCAACAATTTACCTTCATTACCGGTATAACACCAATAATTCTTATTCAACAATTTATTCATAACTAAATTCATATTCCTACAAACTAGGATAGAACAAACAACTTACCTCGAATGATTATGAACAATTCAATCCGTGGCAATGCCTTTTCCTTTCAAATTTGGCTCCAATCCAATCGTATCTATACACAATTGACTTAATATCATCAATTCTACTTAACAAACTAGTTCATAAGGCTAAATATAATTTTTACAACATTCTGCCCGGAATAGTGAAAATTGACCCCGGGCCCACATCTCAAAAAATTTCAAAATTCATATTTCCGGAATCCTCGTCTCGCCACGAGTCCGTACATACCAAATTCACAAAAATTGGAGTTCATTTGACCCCTGAAATCACTATTTCTATCCAAGAGGGTTTTCTACCATTTTCAACAAAAATTCTCAAATTAAACACTAAAACTTGCAATAGATTCAAGTTATACCACCAAAATTGAGTTAAGAACACTTACCCCGTTGTTTTCTCCAAAACTCCCTCGAAAAATCGCCATATCCGAGCTCCAAATCGTCAAAAATGGCAATATATTTTCGGACTACAAATATATTCTGTCCGGCACTATTCACGGTACCAATAGGCAAATGATAGAAAGAATCAAAGTTATTATTAACTGTTCATGGACACTGTTCATGGTCACTGTTTACAGCAGATATTTTTGCATTTTCCGCCCATTTTCTAAGTCCGGAATTATTCCGAGACACCTCCGAAACACTCCCGAGCCCTCGGGGCTCCAAACCAAATATGCACATTGACTCTAAAACATCACACGAACTCGCTCGAGTGATCAAATCGCCGAAATAACATCAAAATCATCAATTTTCATCAAATCAAGGCCTAAGTTTCCAAAAACTTCCGAAAATACACTTTCGATCAAAAACCAGACCAAACGATGTCCGAATAACCTGAAACTTTGCGTACATATCCAAAATCACCTAACGAAGCTACTGCAACTGTCGGAATTCCATTCCGTCTCCCGGATCAAAATATCACATATCGATCGGATTCCGTCAAAATTCCAACTTCGCCAAAATAGGCTAACTTCTTCACCGGACCTCCAAAATTACTTCTGATTGCGCTCCTAAGTCTTAAATCATCCCCTGAAACTAACCGAATCATCGGAATTCAGTTCCGAGCCCTCTAACTCATAAGTCAACGTTGGGTTGACTTTTCCAACTTAAGCTTTTCTTAAAGAGATTAATTGTCCCTTTTCCTACCAAAATCGATCCGAATTGACTCAAAGTTTGCACACAAGTCACATTCGACATTACGGACTTGTACCAACTTTCGGAATCGCATTCTAACCCCGATATCAAAATTTTCACTTCCGGTCGAATTTTCTCATAAACCTTCAAATTCCTATATTTAGCCAAATGACTTCAAAATGACCTCCGGACATCCGAATTCACTTCCGATCGCTTTCCCAACTCCAAAATCACCATACGGATCTATTCTCAGACTCGGAATCCCAAATGGACATCTATAACTCTGAAATGCCTTCCAACCCAAATTTATGAAATTTTTCTAAAATACTAACTTCCACCATATACGCCGAAATACTCATGGGTTATCAAAAACCAAATCCAGACATACGCCCAAGTTCAAAATCATCATACGAGCATGCCAGAACATTTAGATCCCAATTCTGAGGTCATTTACTCAAAATTCAAATCCTAGTTCATTTCTTCAACTTTAAGCTTTCAAAATGAGAATATCCATTTAGATTTGGCTCCAAACTTCCTGAATTTTAATTCTGACCATACACACAAGTCAATATACCTGAAATGAAGCTGTTCATGGCCTCAATATGCTCAATGACGCGTCGGGGCTCAAAACGACTGGTCGGGTCGTTACAATCTCCCCCACTTAAACATACGTTCGTCCTCGAACGTGCTGAGAACTACAATGATGTAGTCTCAAATAACTTGTTTAACACATCGCGCACCTTCCCGTGCTACCACTACTTAGTTGAGCACATTAGCTATATAATTCTGTAGATATAATTCTTTATTCAAGCGAATAAGCCATTAGGCCAAATTCCAACACCCTGAATTTCCTGCCAAGTTTGTTTCCATCATTCGACCACCATATCAATCTCCACACGTTGTACCCAAACATTAATGCATAACTTTGTTGAATTTACACTTCGCATCACTTTACTCATATGATCACAATAACATTCTTTATTTACTGTAGTTGCCTACAATACCCAAATACCGATAGAAACCTCTTATTAGGTTAAGTATTATTCCAACACTTTCATATACTGCCAACGATAAATAAAACACGGGCTAAACCGTAAAAATTCCTCAGATCAACCATTTATGAAGCCATTTCTCTTTTGACTGATATTATAACGGATTTTGGAGCCAAACCTCGATATTACCTTTCTAACCAACTGAAATCACATATGCTCGCTCTCAATAATGACTCCAACGATAATTTCGATCATAACACACTGCACACTGGTGACATGACACCTCAAACACCGGCCTAAGCCGCGACGAGCAAAACACACGCTCCAATAGAAACGTCCAAACATACTCAAATCATGACAACTGTCTCCAACAAAAGAGCTGTAATTCAATTCCTGTGCACCATCATAACATAGAATTGATATCCCGTCTCACATCATAGAGTACCCGAATCCTCCTCGAGAGGTCATAACATCATAATTTCTTCCTATATTAGAAAATACAATTTTTATTTTTAGTCCTTCTAGGTTTTCATATGTTTTTTCGTCTACTGCAAATTCCTCTTTATTCATCTTTTAAGTTGTATTATTAGTTTCCATTCTAATTCTGAAATAATATCTATAAGTTGTTCTAATCTATCATTATTATTTTTAGAGATTTTTAAGAAATTAAATTCACAATATAAACCATATAATTCATTTTTAATTCTATCTGCTTCTTTTAATCTGTCTTGTTTATTACTAATATTATAATTGGTATTATTACTTTTTTCATTACTAGCTCTGATACCAAATTGGGGGTAGCGGGCTCGCAGAAGCGAGCCCATGATCGCAGGAGCAGAAAGGGCAGGCCGGTGGAGTTCCGCAGAAGCGGAGCCCTGTTCGCTTATGTGGTCTCGCAGGTGCGAGACATGGACCGCAGAAGCGGAACTAGGTGGCTAGATAAAAAGTCGCAGAAGCAACGAGCTGATCGTAGAAGCGAACTCACAGGTGTGATTCCAAGGTCGCAGATGCGAAAATCGCGTCTGTGATAAGAAAATAGAAGGGGTAAAATTTCATAAGTCATAAAACATTTAGGGCTCGGAATTATGAGACGACTTGGGCGATTTTGAAGGGAAATTCAAGGAGATTCTTCAGGTAGTCAATTATGGACTCAAATTATGGTTTTACATTGATAAATTAAGCAATTTACACATGAAAATGGAGGTAAGAGGGTGTATTAATGGGGGAATTTGGCCCCAAGCCAAGGTTTTGATAAATCAAGGATTCGAATGGGCAAACGGAGTCCGATGTTGGTAAATTTTACATGCATAGACTAGTGTTGAGATGAGGATTCCGAATATGTGATTTTCGTAATTTTTCGAGATGCGTACCAAAAATCAAATATTGACAACTTTGTGGGTTTTGGTGCAAATTGAGTTATTTTGAATGGGTTGTGTATAATTAGCCTATATTGATGTATCAATGATTTTGAACAGATTCGGCATCCGAGGTGGTTGAATTGCGAGGCAAGCGCAAGGCGGACTAAAGTTCCTACCGGACAGAGGTGAGTGGTGGTAGTAAATAATATACTGAGGGTTTGAAACCCTGTACTTGCACTATACAGTGCTTTGTTGAGATGAGACACGCGTCATGTTACGGGCGTGGTGACATTGTGATTGGGGAATTGGACTTGGTCCTTTCCGACTAATAGTGTATTGTGCATTATGACTGTGAATGAAATTATAATTGTGTAATTGGGCTAGTAGCCATGTTTGGGGCCTTGTGCCGATCTGTAGAGCATTAGGGAACCTATAGAGCCAGGTGACGCCTATGTCATGTTGAAAACTTACACTCAGCCGTAAAATTAGCTGTATAGTATATCGGGGGCCAGTACTAGATGTGTACTGTGAAATAGACTAACTAGGGTGGAAATTCCTTGATTTAGCTGAGTGGGCCTGAAAGGCCAAGTCTATATTGACTGGGCCAGGGTCGAGGACCCATTATGAGGTATTATATATATCTATATTGGATCGGACTGCACGCCGCAGTGATGTACATGTGGATCGGACTGCACGCCGCAGTAATATATATACAAGTAGGACGGATTGCACGCGGTAGTATTATTGCGCTTGTGCTGTAGGAGCCCCTTCGGAGTCTGAGTCTGCACACATTCTCAGTGGGCGCTGGAGTATATTATGTAATCGGGCTGCACGCCACAGCAGTATAATTAGATACGTTTATATATATGTTGGATCGGACTGCACGCCACAGTAATAGATGTGTGGATCGAGCTGCACGCCGCAATATCATTGCGCTTGGGCCCTGGGAGCCCCTCCGAAGTCTGTATACACCCCCAGTGAGCACCGTCGACATTAAATGGAGCGGGCTGCATGCCGCAGCGTTATATGTATTGGAGCGGGCTGCACGCCGCATCATTATACTTATACATATCCATATATGTACCTATATACTTATACATTATAGACATACGTATACATTTATATACATTGGGCCGGTTGTACACCGTAGCGGTACGAGTGAGGACTAGGTCAGTGTGGGGCCTTGTTGAGATAGATGCGGACTGGAGATGAGGGTATTCACCGTAGTGATGACTTACTTGTGAGGTTGCCCTTAGAACTGTTTAGTGATAGTACCGGTGTTCTTATTTTCAGTTATTGTTTATTATTGTTACTCACTGAGTTGAAATATACTCACCCCACTCCCCTGCACTTTTTGTGCCGATTCACAGGTGCCAGAGAGCAGTTGAGCAGTCGCAGCTACTTATTTATTTCTATCCCGCGGAGACTACGAGTGTCACGACCCCAAATCTGGTCGTGACGGCGCCCAGCACACTGTTAGGCCAGCCTAACCAATCAACATCAATAGTGGAGCTAGGAGCTCGCCTTATCCCATTTAAGCATAACAATTTATGGAATAACAGTGATAGAACTATCGAGACAGGGAACCAAGTCCCAATACATACCAAGTCCCATAGACCGAAGGTTCAAGAGTCATGAGCCTCTACTGAACATAAGTGTAATAAGCTCTACAACAATCTCAGTGCGGAAAGAAAAAACAATCTGAAATGAAATGACAGCTAGAAGGGGAGTCAGGTCCTGCAAACGCTGCAGCTACCTCGACTGTCCCGCACAATGCCTCTGAGCGGCTACCGGATCAGGTCTACTGAGAGGTACCTGGATCTGAACACAAGGTGTAGGGAGTAAAATGAGTACTGCCAGACTCAGTGGTAATAAACAGGGGTAAGAAAGCGTAGATAAGAAATCCACAATAAAGCACTATGTAAAGCTGTAATCAATACCCTGTAACAGTTCAATATCAACAGTAGAGAACCAACAGATATCAACAACATGGTATAACAGCTAGCAGATGTAGCTAAATGCAATGCAATGCATGAAATGACCGCTACAGCGCATAGCCCGATCCAATTTGGGTACCCGTGCTCACTGTGGGGGTTCAGACTCCGGAGGGGCTCCTACAGCCCATGCATAATATTACTGCGGCGTGCAGTCCAATCCAACATATATACCGCTGCGGCGCGCAGCCCGATCCACTACCAGTCAGCTAATATGCAAATGCACCCTCGAGGCTCAAAAGTAGTTTTGAAAACTCTTTTATCATTTTTCAGTTGAAAACAGTAATATCAAGCTCCAGAGGTTGGAAATATCATGATAACAGAAATAGCTACTGACTGTTAGTAAACTAGCATGTCAATATCACAAGACAATGATAACGATCCTCGCAGGATCCAATAACTGGCTCACAGCCCACAAGTATACTCAACCGTCCAAGAAGGAGGTTCAACGGCTCAAGAGTAGCCAATATCACAATATAGCATGCAACCATCCGAGAAGGAGGTTCAACGGCTCAAAAGTAGCCAATATCACAATATAGTATGCAACCATCCGAGAAGGAGGTTCAACGGCGCAAGAGTAGCCAATATCATAACACAGTATCAACAGGTCGGACTAAGCCATAGTCCCCAAATCACAATCGATCCCGCACTCCCAAGAGAGTACGTGTCTCGCCGCTATACAGCGTCACAAAGTGGTATATCGGGGTTTCGAACCCGTTGGTCATCACCCACATCTATTACTCACCTCAATACAGCGCGACACCTACTCCGCGATGCCCTTGCCACGAGAATCAAGCTCCACACGCATAGAATCTGATCAAATACAGTAGAAACACAACAAATTAGGCCAATGGGACGACACCCAATCAATACAACTCGATTTACACCAAAAATGGCAAAGTTGCCAAAACCCGACTTTCGGTACACTTGACGAAAAATTACAAAAGTCACATATTCGGAATCCTCATCTCGATACGAGTCTAGGCATATAAAATTTACCAAAATCGGACTCCATATGCCCACTCAAATAAGTGTTTTTCTTCAATTTTAGGCCTACGGCTCAAACCCACATTTAATCCTCCATTTTCATAGAAATAATCCATGATCTCATGATAAAAGCGTGTAATTAAACCACGAAACTTACCTCCGACAATATCCCGATGATCTCCCAACTATTTCCCGTCACTTTCTCACTCTAGAGCTCAACAATGGGGGTTTATGAAATGAAACCCGTATGTGAAATGTTTCTGGTTTTAATTCACTGCCTGGGACTTTTCTTCTACGCGTTCGCGTTCCTTGACACGCGTTCGCGATGCCCAGCTCCGGATTGACCTTCGCAGAAGCGACCTCCCCAACGCGTTCGCGATGCACTAGCTCCCAGCCGTCTGATTTTCCTTCTACGCGTTCGCGATAACCCTCACGCGAAAGCGATGCACACCCTGACAAACCTACGCGAACGCGACATCATGAACGCGATCGCGAAGCTCAAGAATCTTGACCTACGCGAACGCGGTAACCTGTCTCGCGATCGCGATGCTTGACTCGCCCGGCCTTCGCGAACGCGGCCCATGCCACGCGAACGCGAAGGCTTGGATTTTGCCCAGTGATCTGCAATTTTTCTGCAGATTTTTAAGTTCCAAAAATGCCGGATGATGGTCCGGATTCACCCCGAGGCCCCCGGGACCCCAACGAAAACCACCAACATACTCTAAAACACGATACGAACTTATTCCAAGCATAAAAACACCATCCTAACATCAAAATCACCAATTACACACGGATTCAAGCATAAGTTTCTTCAAAATTTCCGAATCTAACATCCAATCAAAAACCCGACCAAACGACGTCCGAATGGCCTGAAATTTTGCAGGCACATCCAAAATCACCTAACGGAGCTACTGCAACTGTCGGAATTCCATTCCGACTCCCGGTTCAAAATCTCACCTACCGTTCGGATTTCGCCAAAATTCAACCTTAGCCAATTCAAGCCTATTTCTACACCGGACCTCCAAATTCAATTCCGATCGCTCCTCTAAGTCACAATCACCTCCCGGAACTAACCAAATCATCGAATCCGATTCCGAGCCCTCTAACCAAATAGTCAACTCCGGGTTGACTTTCCATGTTCAAGTTTCCTTCAAAAAGGCTATATGCCTCATTTTCAATCCAATTGACTCCTAACTCACCCGATAGAACCTAACACTGATATAAAAACATAAAACATGTAATTGCAACATAATGGGGTGGTAATTCCCGTGACAACGGGCCGGGTCATCACATTCTCCCCAACTTAAACAAACGCTCGTCCTCGAGCGGACCCAGAGTTGTACTAGAAGCAACCCAATAGCTGAATGACCTTACCAAGCATATATTCGGGCGATCACACGTCACCCTATCTCTCATAAGTCCGAAAACACCATATAGCTGAAAACTCACAGACCGCCTGAACCATAAACCACATTGCACTTTTCGAAGTCGTATATCAATTGCTAATCATATGCCTATACTCAGAGTACACACGATCCCTCTGTAATAGCCAAACTCGCCACTCCGGGTGAGACAATAGTCTCTTATCACAACAACTGGCCACAATAACCAAATATTAGCAGAAAGAACCTATCTCATTCGATAGAGTCTTATTCCAACACCTTCATATCCTGCCCACGGCAACCGCACACGCGATATATCGAACCCATCTCTCATGTCAACCATTCATGAATCCATTTCCCTTTTAATTGATACTACAACAGAATTCGAGGCCAAATCTCGATATTACCCTTCTAACCAACTGAAGTCATACATGCTCGCACTCATTAATGACTCAAATGATCATTTCGATTATAACACACCGCACTGGTGATATGACACCTCAATACCGGCCTAAGCCGCGACGAGCACAACATAAGCTCCAATAGAAACGTCTGAACACACTCGAATCATGACAGCTCAAATCATGACAACTGCCTCCGGCAAAAGAGCTGCAATTCAATTCCTCTGTGCCATCATAACATAGAACTGAGATCGCGCCTCTCGTATTATAGAAATAGAGTACCTGAATCCTCCTCGAGAGGTCATAACATCACGTGGCCGTGCCACGATTCGTGATTCTATCCAAACACTATTACTCAAGAAGCACGTCAAGCCACCAAACTCAAAACGGTTAGCCACGCACAGATCTAGGTCTTGAACCCAAGCAATCAACCTCACCCACGGTGAAACAATTAACGTATGCAATCAAATCCCGAAAGGACACAACCGATGTGCCATTCGCCGAGCGATACTCAATACGAACTTTTCCTTAGAAGCCAGGAGGTATTGTATACTAGATAACATATAACTAACTCTATTTTTGCATTACACTGTTGCTGCGTGCAACCGGCTCCAAT